>JAACNH010001680.1:23888-61727 GCA_019447015.1 Hymenochirus boettgeri | reverse complement strand
TATAGTACAGTATAGTACAGTACAGCATAGTATAGTATAGTATAGTATAGTACAGTATAGTACAGTATAGTACAGTATAGATTTTATACATTTTAGATTATGATCCTGTAATTTATTCGTACACTTTGATACACATGCCTCCCTATCTCCTATGCTAGCCCCACCCCCCTTTCCGCCCACCACTGGCCTATCTACACTCTGCTTTCTTCCTGGACAATCTATCCCAGTGAGACTGCTAATACCCTCCCCCCCCAAAAAAATAGTTTTAAATCTCCTTCAACCCTCTAGCCATCTTCTCCCCTAAAACAGCTGCACCACCATCAGTGAGGTGCAACCCATCCCTACTAAAGAGCCTGTAGCCGACAGCAAAGTCTGCCCAGTTCTCAATAAACCCAAACCCTTCTTCCTTACACCACCCTCTTAGTCACACATTAATACTCCTGAGCTCCCGCTGTCTCCCTGGCTTAGCATGTGGCTGCGGTAGTATTTCTGAAAACACTACCCTGGAGGTCCTTGCTTTTATCTTGTCCCCTAGCTCTCGGAAATCATGTTTAAGGACCTCACCTCCACCTCTAACTTTGTCATTGGCACCAATGTGAACCAAGACCGCCGGGTCACACCCGGCCCCACCCAATAATCTGTCTACACGATCCACCACATGTCGAACCCTAACACCAGGCAGGCAACACACAGTTCGGCATGTAGGGTCTTGGCAGCACATTAACCCTATCTACTTTCCTTATAATTGATTCCCCTACCACTTCCACCTGCCTAGCATTCCTGATCCTTCGTTCCTCCTTCCTTGTATTAGAGATGGCAGTCCCCTGGGTGCTCAAGGGACTAGCCCCCTCCATACACGCTAATTCCGAGGTGTCCTCCTCCACTTCATATTCATGCTGCAAGCTGCCCCCTTAGACTCTCCCCCTCAGCTTCCAAACGGGCAACCCACTCACACCTGCCACAGACATAGGTTCCCCGGAACGTCTGCTCCAGGTTCCTATACATGTGGCAGGATGCACATTGCATGGTACCGACAAAACTGCCCCTTCTAATACACAACACCTTCTTGTTTCAATGTCCTCCTTTTTCTATGTCCTTAAGACCAAGGTCCTTATAACAAGGGACACGTCCACTCTAGTTCCTTTCTACTCTCAGGAAACTTCTTTTTGTAAGGTCCAAACCTTTATATGTAATAAAGCGCTGAATATTTAAATCAGTCCACTAGAGGGCGATGTGCACTGCATTATTCCAGTGCAATCACAGTGGATCTAGAATGTTTTCTAGAATGGTTGTTTTGTTTTTGCAGGAGATTAAATAGAAATCAAACAGACTCGTGCCCTGTGGCTAATATTTGCAGATAGCGCTGTGAGTGGTTATAGCAACTTAACACACGATTGTAATGCAGCATGTTTTATGCATGTTATCGTGTTTTTTAGCTGCGATTCTCCGTGAATTCTGTTATTGGAGCGCATGGCGATTGCATGCGATCTGGTAACGTATCGGAGCATAGCGCACACAGATCGGAGCATAGCGCACACAGATCGGAGCATAGCGCACACCAATCGGAGCATAGCGCACACAGTGTGGCCTTTCACATTTAAACTATACTGGCAATCGCTCCATTGTGGCCTAGACCCTACGGATTGTTAATGAATGGCCATAAGTTCAGTCTCTGAGAATGTTCTAGAAATCACAATCATACAGAACATTATAATGTATCAGACCCAACCAGATAAATGAGGATTTAGAAATACACCAGCCCTCGGCTTCCATCTTACAGTTTACGAAGAGTTAACATGAATTAAAGAAGAAAATGACGCATTGCAAGCAATTTAAAGGACACTGTAAAAATAAACTTTATAGAAATTATAGGTACCTGGGCCAGAGAGGGGGGTTTATTAGTCCTACTTCCTAATATTTAATTTAGGGGCACCAACACGTACAGTTTTCATCTGCCAGGTTAGTGTCCTGGACGTTACTGTATTAAAGATAATGCTGAAGCACCAAGAAAGCCTGGCAGAAGAAATGTTCTTTATGCTAGAACTCCTCACAGAAACTGTATTAGGAGGTAGGAATTACCCACCCCATCTCCCTGCCCTGGGTACTTTTTATTTCAATGGAGTGGAGAGTTTATTACGCAATATTAAAAAGTCAATCGCTTGTGTACCTCTGTCTATCTTCCTGTTTAATTGGCCTAGGCTAGGGCAGGGATTCTCAAACGGTAAGCCTCCAGATGTTTGAAAACTACAACTCCCTGCATTTCTCAACTTCAGAGGGGATACCAGGGAATGCTGGGAGTTGTAGGTTTCTGGAGGCACACCGTTTAAGAATCTAATTAATAGACATAAATCCCTCTGAATCAATCCGCCGTCTCCTGTGGGTTGTCCCTGGCCAGGTGTAGAGAGGAGCAACTTGTATTATTTCCACAGCTGCAGCACTAAGTAGTGGGTCGTGGGTGTGATATGTGCAGGAAGAGGTCAGCCAGTGGTGAGATGAATATGAGCTAGAGAACTGCTGGCTGCTGGACAGTCAGTGTTGCTGCAAACACTTAGTTGACATGTTAATAGTAATAGATTGAACTATGCTTTATACTCAACATTAAGGAGGCCATACATGTGTGATTACGATAACATCGCCTCCTACTTGCGGGGGTAACCTTATGAGGATTAGTTGGTCCTACACCCGTACATGGGTAACTTTATGAGGATTAGTTGATCCTGCACCCGTACATGGGTAACCTTATGAGGATTAGTTGGTCCTGCACCCGTACATGGGTAACCTTATGAGGATTAGTTGGTCCTGCACCCATACATGGGTAACCTTATGAGGATTAGTTGGTCCTGCACCCGTACATGGGTAACCTTATGAGGATTAGTTGGTCCTGCACCCGTACATGGGTAACCTTATGAGGATTAGTTGGTCCTGCACCCAACAACTGACCATAATGCTGACGGTGATAGTTTGTCAGACATTTTTTGTTCCCACATCTTGTCGATATTCGGCAAATCCATCCCATGACTAGTCCCAAAGCTGCTGTTTGGCTTCTCATTTAAATCTTTGTTTTGCCGGACGTTTCTGAAACCTTATTCTAACGTCTCAAAACCTCTTTCCTACTTAAACAAGATTAAAAAGCTTCCACGTGGTAATAGCACCCCCAACAGGGCCCTTTAATGGGAGGTCCTATGCCTTTAATATAAAGCACTGGATGGATGGCCTCTTCCCTCATTTTAAGAAGCCAAAGGGCTGGGGGGAAGTGAGAAAGCCTGTTATATGGATCCACTGCACTCTATGAGAAATGCAAAAGTTTGCTAATGGTAACTGAAGTAATAAAGGTTAGAAGTTAGGACCTTCCAGACTGGGGTTACCTTGACGTGGTTGGAAGGCTTTTCATTCATGTGATCACAGTAATGTATACTAAAACCCCTTTGTTTATAAATTATGCCAGTGTGCAGTTAATGTGATATTGTATGGGGCCTAGGAATGTGCATTGATTATCTTTTCTATGTTTATAATGTATGCCAGTGTGCAGATAATGTGATATTGTATGGGGCCCAGGAATGTGCATTGATTATCTTTTCTATGTTTATATATATAGATATACTGTATATACAGATAATATGATATTGTATGGGCCTAGGAATGTGCACTGATTATCTTTTCTATGTTTATAATGTATGCCAGTGTGCAGATAATATGATATTGTATGGGGCCCAGGAATGTGCATTGATTATCTTTTCTATGTTTATAAAGTTTGCCAGTGTGCAGATAATATGATATTGTATGGGGCCCAGGAATGTGCATTGATTATCTTTTGTTAAAGATAAATTTATATATATACAAACTATACATATAGGTGTGTAATTGAAAAGAAAAAATGTATTATTCACTTAAGACCACGGACAATAGGAACAATAGATTCCCGGTAGGCACATTTATATTGTATCTTTCATTCCAATTGACATGGCTGCCTATAGATCTGACTGCGCCATAGAGGAGCCCTTGGAACAGGACATTGTTGGAATTTGGAATCTTTGGCAATCGCGTTTGCTTGTTCTATGAACTTGCTGACCTATCAATTCCCTTATCTGGTGTTCCCATTGCTGTCGCTGTTGAAGGCGAAAGACTCTGATTACTCTGCACGTCTGTAAAGTGAATATATCAGGTGTCCACGTGTCATTCATGTGTAGAGCTGCACAAGGTAACATTGAAAGGAGCATCATGTAAAGCACATGTAAAAAACTACTGAACAATTCACTCTCCTCCCTCATGGACATGGCAAATATCTAATGGAGACATTGGAGATAATCTACTTAGGTGACTAAATGACAAGCTAAAGTCTAAAACATACAGATGAAAAATATGGACTTTTCAATATTAACTAAGAAGTCACTACCTCTGGTCTCCAGAACATTCCAGAACTCATTTAATGGTAATGGCCCTCTGGTCTCCAGAACATTCCAGAACTAATTTAATGGTAGTGGCCCTCTGATCTTCAGAACATTCCAGAACTAATTTAATGGTAGTTACCCTCTGGTCTCCAGAACATTCCAGAACTCATTTAATGGTAGTTACCCTCTGGTCTCCAGAACATTCCAGAACTCATTTAATGGTAGTTACCCTCTGGTCTCCAGAACATTCCAGAACTCATTTAATGGTAATGGCCCTCTGGTCTCCAGAACATTCCAGAACTCATTTAATGGTAGTGGCCCTCTGATCTTCAGAACATTCCAGACTAATTTAATGGTAGTTACCCTCTGGTCTCCAGAACATTCCAGAACTCATTTAATGGTAATGGCCCTCTGGTCTCCAGAACATTCCAGAACTCATTAATGGTAATGGCCCTCTGATCTTCAGAACATTCCAGAACTCATTTAATGGGTAGTTACCCTCTGGTCTCCAGAACATTCCAGAACTCATTTAATGGTAGTTACCCTCTGGTCTCCAGAACATTCCAGAACTCATTTATGGTAGTTACCCTCTGGTCTCCAGAAACATTCCAAACTCTTTAATGGTAGTTACCCTCTGGTCTCCAGAACATTCCAGAACTCATTTAATGGTAGTTACCCTCTGTCTCCAGAACATTCCAGAAACTCATTTAATGGTAGTTACCCTCTAGTCCCAGAACATTCCAGAACTCATTAATGGTAGTTACCCTCTAGTCTCCAGAACATTCCAGAACTAATTTAATGGTAATGGCCCTCTGGTCTCCAGAACATTCCAGAACTCATTTAATGGTAATGGCCCTCTGGTCTCCAGAACATATTTAATGGTAGTTACCCTCTGGTCTCCAGAACATTCCAGAACTCATTTAATGGTAGTTACCCTCTGGTCTCCAGAACATTCCAGAACTGATTTAATGGTAATGGCCCTCTGGTCTCCAGAACATTCCAGAACTCATTTAATGGTAGTTACCATCTGGTCTCCAGAACATTCCACAATGCATTCAATGGTATATCTGTTGTATTCAATTATATCAACTGGACTTGAAATGTAGTTCTTGAAGACGTTTCGCTAGTCATCCGACTGGCTTTCTCAATTCAGAATGACTTGTACAAGAATCTGTGGCAATTATGTACCCTGGAAATTCCCAATTAGCATATCACAGCCAGGTGTTAAGGGCGTGATTGGATAGTGGCTAAGAGGTGTTATAGGAACGCCCAGAGTAAGGTGTTAAAACAGCATTGTACATGGCAGACAGTTGGTGTCGAACCCCCCCACCTCTATTTAGGCTTGGTTTCTTTATTTTCACATAAATGGCAATAAAATAAATAAATGTGAAAATAAAGAACCAAGCCTAATAGAGGTGGGGGGGTTCGACACCACTGTCTGCCATGTACAATGCTGTTTTGACACCTTACTCTGGGCGTTCCTATAACACCTCTTAGCCACTATCCAATCACTATCCAATCACGCCCTTAACACCTGGCTGTGATATGCTAATTGGGATTTTCCAGGGTACATAATTGCCACAGATTCTTGTACAAGAACATTCCAGAACTCATTTAATGGTAGTTACCCTCTGGTCTCCAGAACATTCCTCACTCAATGGTAGTGACCCTCTAGTCTCCAGAACACTCCAGATCTCACTCAATGGTAGTGACCCTATGGTCTCCAGAACATTCCTCACTCAATGGTAGTGACCCTCTAGTCTCCAGAACACTCCAGATCTCACTCAATGGTAGTTACCCTCTGGTCTCCAGAACATTCCTCACTTAATGGTAGTTACCCTCTAGTCTCCAGAACACTCCAGATCACTCAATGTAGTGACCCTCTGGTCTCCAGGACATTCCAGTCCCAACAGCACATTTGGAGTTACATTTATTTGGGAAACCATTGAACATTTCTGCCTTCAGTAGAGTTTTAGATTCTTGAGCTTTAGTTCCCTTTTAAGTGACAATATAACCCCAATAGTGCATCTGCCTAATCCATGGGCCGGTTAACCAGTAGACCTTCCTCTGGGTTAGATAAAAGGACAATAGTGAATTTGTGTGGATAACAGCACTGACCCCAAGGAACACAGTGACAGTACTTACATTTTTGGAATAATCCTTCATGTACTCCACCATGACATGTCTTCTAAGCCAACTGTTCCTTCTTCCACCCTTGCTTGGCGTGTCCCAGTCTATGAACCCAAACTGCATACACAACAGATTATCCATAAAGGGCTGAACAGCAAAGCAAAGAACAGGACTATGCAGGTCTGGGCTATAAGGGGACAAAGAAAGGGAAAGTAAATAGATCGTACCTGTAGATTTATGACCATAAGGGAGCCATTTTGTCATTTATCTAGATTGCTCCCATAGTCAGTGGACGCTCAGTTATAGATGCTGACATATTACAATGAACATTTTCTACGGAATCAAACACGCAAAACTTTAAAGCAAAGAATTAAAGAGACACACAAATGCCCAATAACGTTTTTCTCTGTACGGTAAAGTAATTAAAGGTAAATGTCCCCTTTAAGATTTAATTATGGACCATTCAGCCTGGAGACATTGGGTAGTATAAGAACAGTTAGTTTATGGAGTCGTATCCTTGGGGAGAGATTGGTATCAATCAGTAATACATTATCTGCCACTTAACAGGCTGACTACATTTCCCAGCATCTTCTGAGAACAGAACTACTGTCCATAAAACAGGAATATGAGATCGGGAGAATCCCGTCCCTGTATTGGTTTAAAGGTGAAAAGCAAAATGGCGTCAAATGGACCAACTGTGAATACAGACGTCACCCTCTCCCATTCCCTGTAGGGCCCTTTGTTTTACAGTTATTACATATGCGGAAGGGAGGAACAAGACATAATGACGATTGGAAAATCCCGTAGATTTACATTGGATGATCAGCAAATTGGTTTACGTCCGAACATTCCATTTGTAAAAGGGGGTGGAGATATTTAAAGGGCAAGTTCCCCCGTCAAATTAAAAAAATAAAACTATGTAGAGGTTAATAACCCCCAAATATGCAATAGTTGGAAACTTGAGAGGTGTAAGACTAACCTGAAATGCAGCCTGCTATCTGTTACTTATTTTCTAGTTAGCAGCTGTCATCATGGATATAGCAGCTCATTTAATGGTAATGGCCCTCTGGTCTCCAGAACATTCCAGAACTAATTTAATGGTAGTGGCCCTCTGATCTTCAGAACATTCCAGAACTAATACTCTTTTTTGTATCAATTAATCAACTGGACTTGAAATGTAGTTCTTGAAGACGTTTCGCTAGTCATCCGACTGGCTTCTCAATTCAAATGACTTTGTACAAGAATCTGTGGCAATTAGTACCCTGGAAATCCCAATTAGCATATCACAGCCAGGTGTTAAGGGCGTGATTTGGATAGTGGCTAAGAGGTGTTATCAGGAACGCCCAGAGTAAGGTGTTAAAACGTATGCTGGCATTGTCGAACCCAATGCTTGGTTCTTTTGAATAAAGAAAAGCAAAGATGGGGGGTTCGACACCAACTGTCTGCCATGTACAATGCTGTTTTGAACACCTTACTCTGGGCGTTCCTATAACACCTCTTAGCCACTACCCAATCACGCCCTTAACACTGGCTGTGATATCTAATGGGATTTCCAGGGTACATAATTGCCAACAGATTCTTGTACAAGTCTTCTGAATTGAGAAAGCCATGGATGACTAGCGAAACGTCTTCAAGAACTACATTTCAAGTCCAGTTGATATAATTGATCATACCTGATGCTTGTGAGGTTCTCATTCAGCAGTCATGGTATATCTGTTTATTCAATTATCAACTGGACTTGAAATGTAGTTTTCTTGAAGACGTTCGCTAGTCATCCGACTGGCTTTCTCAATTCAGAATGACTTGTACAAGAATCTGTGGCAATTATGTACCCTGAAATTCCCAATTACATATCACAGCCAGGTGTTAAGGGTGTGATGATAGGCTAAGAGGTGTATAGGAACGCCCAGAGTAAGGTGTTAAAACAGCATTGTACATGGCAGACAGTTGTGTCAAACCACTCTATTTAGGTTGTTCTTATTTTCACATAAATGGCTAATAAATGTGAAAAACAGATCAGAGTGGGGGGGTTCGACACCAACTGTCTGCCATTACAATGCTGTTTTACACCTTACCGGGGCGTTCCTATAACACCTCTTAGCTCACGATCTATCAACCAGGTTGCGCTGTTGCCATTAATACACCTGACTGTGATATGCTTATTGGGATGTTTCCAGGGGACGAGGTTTTTATTGGTGCCACGAGGAGATTTCTTGTTACATTATCCGTGTATTCTAATTGAGAAATCCCTGTTCGGATGATGCTAGCGCACGGTCGTTCACTGAGAGCTACAGTGTTCTAAGTCGAGGGTGGAGAGTGATCTAGTGGGTGGAATAGCGAACGATATAATGCCACAGAGATTTTCTGGACAATTTGGCTAGGCGCGGTGGAGGGGGTGAATCCTCATAATCCCTATATACTAAAGAAGGTTAGCGATATGCGGGAAGCCTGAAAACACATAAGATTTGGGTTGTCAACTTGTGGTAAAAAACCAAAAGTAGTCGCGGCGTGGGGGGGGGGGGAAGAGGGTGGTAGGTGGGGGGTGGTGGGCGAGTCAAAAAATCGGCCAGGGGGGGGGTGGTTGAACAGTCCGGGGTGGTGAAAGGTGGGGGGCAGGGTTTGGGGGGGGGATTGAGGGGGGGGAGCTGTGGGGGTTGGTGTGGGAGTTGACGGTCCTGGTTTGTGTTTGGGGGCATGCAGTGAGTTGGGTGGGGAGGGTGGGTGGTTGTTGTCCTCTTGGGGGTTGTGGCTTAGTTTTTGCGGGGGTGTGCATTAGTCGCAGCACTACTCTCTTGCCGTTGTGGGTGTGTACAGCCAAACTTCGGGCTCTGTGGTCGTTTCTGTCAGGGTCGTATTGGAAATGCTAAGCGGGACGTGGTGCTATAGTGCACTCAAGACAATTTTCACACACCGAATATAACAATCTGAGTATATTAGATAGGCTCTGTGGTTTTTAATTGTTGATCTATTACCATGGAAGCTGTGTTAACTAAGAAGGCAACGGTGGCGTGTGTAGTGCGGCTGTGGGAAGGGATAGGGTCAAGGGGTTTGACGTGTGGTGGATTTGCAAAAACTTGTCCTTGCAAGAGGGAGTGGTTTTTGGATCTAGCTCTCGCTGCCTAGGTAAAGTTATGTAAAGCCACAACAGTAGTGTTTTGGGGGTGGGGTGTGGCCCCAGTTGTCGCAAAAAAAAATGTTAAAAGCCTTCAAGGCAAGGGAGTCTTTGCTAGATCCATACCTTGGGCTGACGTAGCAGAGCGGGTCATAGATCGGGAGTTTTTGGCCGGCGATGGTGGGAGTATGTGTTGTTGGGAAATTATGTGTCGCGGTGACCCTCTAGTCTCCAGAACACTCCAGATCTCACTCAATGGTAGTTACCCTCTGGTCTCCAGAACATTCCTCACTTAATGGTAGTTACCCTCTAGTCTCCAGAACACTCCAGATCTCACTCAATGGTAGTGACCCTCTGGTCTCCAGGACATTCCAGTCCCAACAGCACATTTGGAGTTACATTTATTTGGGAAACCATTGAACATTTCTGCCTTCAGTAGAGTTTTAGATTCTTGAGCTTTAGTTCCCTTTTAAGTGACAATATAACCCCAATAGTGCATCTGCCTAATCCATGGGCCGGTTAACCAGTAGACCTTCCTCTGGGTTAGATAAAAGGACAATAGTGAATTTGTGTGGATAACAGCACTGACCCCAAGGAACACAGTGACAGTACTTACATTTATTGGAAAATAATCCTTCATGTACCTCCACATGACATGTCTTCTAAGCCAACTGTTCCTTCTTCCACCCTTGCTTGGCGTGTCCCAGTCTATGAACCACCAAACTGCATACACAACACTGATTATCCATAAAGGGCTGAACAGCAAAGCAAAGAACAGGACTATGCAGGTCTGGGCTATAAGGGGACAAAGAAAAGGGAAAGTAAATAGATCGTACCTGTAGATTTATGACCATAAGGGAGCCATTTTGTCATTTATCTAGATTGCTCCCATAGTCAGTGGACGCTCAGTTATAGATGCTGACATATTAACAATGAACATTTTCTACGGAATCAAACACGCAAAACTTTAAAGCAAAGAATTAAAGAGACACACAAATGCCCAGATAACGTTTTTCTCTGTACGGTAAAATGTAATTAAAGGTAAATGTCCCCTTTAAAGATTTAATTATGGACCATTCAGCCTGGAGACATTGGTGTAGATAAGAACAGTTAGTTTATGGAGTCGTATCCTTGGGGAGAGATTGGTATCAATCAGTAATACATTATCTGCCACTTAACAGGCTGACTACATTTCCCAGCATCTTCTGAGAACAGAACTACTGTCCATAAAACAGGAATATGAGATCGGGAGAATCCCGGTCCCTGTATTGGTTTAAAGGTGAAAGCAAAATGGCGTCAAATGGACCAACTGTTGAATACAGACGTCACCCCTCCCCATTCCCTGTAGGGCCCTTTGTTTTCACAGTTATTACATATGCGGAAGGAGAGGACAAGACATAATGACGATTGGAAAATCCCAGTAGATTTATCATTGGATGATCAGCAAATTGGTTTACGTCCGAACATTCCATTTGTAAAAGGGGGTGGAGATATTTAAAGGGCAAGTTCCCCCGTCAAATTAAAAAAATAAAACTATGTAGAGGTTAATAACCCCCAAATATGCAATAGTTGGAAACTTGAGAGGTGTAAGACTAACCTGAAATGCAGCCTGCTATTCTGTTACTTATTTTCTAGTTAGCAGCTGTCAATCATGGATATAGCAGATGGCACCAGCTGCCTCCTCTGTCCATGTGTGAGCTTGTAAGAGTTTGGAAAGGTGGTGAGAACAAAACAGCATATCAGCTTTCTAACTATTGTAGGTTTGGGGGTAACTTACTTACGCATGATGTTTCATTCGAGTAAAGAAAAAATACCCATAATGTAAATTAACCCAAAAAGGTTTTATAACAAACTGCAGCTTTGTAGAAAAAACATCTCAGACTATTAGTGTAGGTCACACCCCATAGATCACAGATAAGATACATATCTGCACATATATACGGTATATAGTATAGTATAATATAGTAGAGCACAGTATAGTACAGTATAGTATAGTATAGTACAGTATAGTATCGAACAGTATAGTACAGTATAGTACAGTATAGTACAGTATAGTATAGTACAGCACAGTATAGTATAGTGTATAGTATAGTATAGTACAGTATAGTATAGTACAGTATAGTATAGTACAGTATAGTACAGTATAGTACAGTATAGTACAGTATAGTATAGTACAGCACAGTATAGTATAGTACAGTATAGTACAGTATAGTATAGTATAGTACAGCACAGTATAGTACAGTACAGTATAGTATAGTATAGTATAGTATAGTACAGTATAGTATAGTATAGCCCAGTATAGTACAGTATAGTACAGTATAGTATAGTACAGTACAGTACAGTACAGTACAGTATAGTATCGAACAGTATAGTACAGTATAGTATAGTACAGCACAGTATAGTACAGTATAGTATAGTATAGTACAGTATAGTACAGTATAGTACAGTATATAGTATAGTGTAGTACAGCACAGTACAGCATAGTTTAGTATAGTACAGTACAGTATAGTACAGTACAGTACAGTATAGTATAGTACAGTATAGCACAGCACAGCATAGTTTAGTATAGTACAGTACAGTACAGTATAGTACAGTACAGTATAGTACAGTATAGTATCGAACAGTATAGTACAGTATATAGTATAGTATAGTATAGTACAGCACAGCATAGTATAGTATAGTACAATACAGTATAGTATAGTACAGTGCAGTATAGTACAGTATAGCATAGTATAGTTTACAGTATAGTAAGTATAGTATAGTATATTAAAGTAAAGTATAGTATATAGTATAGTAAGTATAGTATATAGTGTAGTATAGTACAGTATAGTATATAGTATAGTATAGTACAGTATAGTATATAGTATAATACAGTATAGTATAGTACAGATAGTATATAGTACAGTATAGTATATAGTATAGTATAGTACAGTATATAGTATATAGTATAGTACAGTATAGTATAGTATAGTACAGTTTAGTATATACGTAGTATAGTACAGTACAGTATTTTGTATAGTATACTACAGTTTAGTATATAGTATATTACAGTATAGTATATAGTATAGTACAGTTTAGTATATAGTATATTACAGTATAGTACAGTATAGTATATAGTATAGTATAGTATATTGTATAGTACAGTTTAGTATATAGTATATTACAGCATAGTATATAGTACAGTATTGTATATAGTATAGTATAGTATATTACAGTATAGTACAGTATATAGTATAGTACAGTATAGTATATAGTACAGTATAGTATATAGTATAGTATAGTACTCTCTCTTCATATTCAAGCTCCCCCAATCCCCTTATTAATTTAGTTGCCCTTCTCTGAACCCTTTCCATTTCAAAGATGTCCTTTTTGTACACAGGATTCCAAAATTGCACTGCATATTCCAAATGAGGCCTTACCAATGCTTTGTAAAGAGGGAGAATAACATTTTCCTCCCTTGAATCCATACCTCGCTTTATACAAGACAATACCATGCTGGCTCTGGCTGTTGCCGCCTGGCACTGCTTGCTACCTTTAAGTTTGTTATCCACCAAAACTCCAAGATCCCTTTCCAACAGGGATTCACTTAACACAGAGCCATTTATAGTATAAGTAGCACAAGTATTTTTAAGTCCAAAATGCATCACCTTACATTTATCAACATTGAATTTCATCTGCCACTTAGCAGCCCAATGTGACAATCTATCTAGATCCCCCTGTAACAATTGCACATCCTCTTTAGCAGGACACAGAACTTGGAAAACTCTTATGAGTTATGGAACTCATTAAGGTTCATTTAAAATTTAGGTTTACTTATCCTTTATATCAGGTCTGGCCATTTGTTACTTATTATTAAAGGGATATCACCTGCAGATACTGTTTGTCCTCTTGGCTGATGTTGAAGGGGAATCAGAACAGGCCCCATTCATTGTATTAAAACCCATGGATTAGACATGTAGACTCCATGTTATGGGGAGTGGACTACTTACAGGTTAATAGGGACCTACCTTCCATTTGTTAAAGATCCCTAAAAGTCTAAATTGGCCAGATAAAATGGTGACCAGACAGTGACACATTTCTATGAGTCTGATTGGTTCCTTATTCAGTGATGAAATAAATAGGAGCAGGTGACACAGATCAATCTCAGTGATGTCACTAATGAGGTCTATTAAGTAATAGCCAAGGGCCAATCAGAGAAAGGCATGGAAAATCTTGGACAGTAGCTCCGCCTCTGTTGTATGTAAACTGTAGATCTGTTGAGGTTTTTTTTATCCCTGTGTGTGGTGACATTTGGATTTTCTGGCAATTACAATGGGACGATCTAGGGATGGAGCTGTCAGTCAAATCTGTCCCATTTTATCCTTCATTACGTGGATTTAACAGTACACTGCTGACTATAGGTGATGGCACCGTTTATAAGGATATAATTACCAGGATATTCACAGCTCTTTTGTTTTAATCTACAGGCCGATGTACCGAGCCCACTGTGACCCTATTTTTGAGCATCAATGTAAGAGAGAGGGGAGGGGGTCATTTTGGGTTGCCCAGATGAAAATGCCTCCAACTTTGCGCTGGAGCTGCCATACTGCTTACTTTTATGAATTGGCTATTAATAAAGGTAACCAGACCCTGTATCAGCTGAATAACTTCCAACTTGGGGTAAGAGGAGGTCTGCTTGCACCCATCAAATTCTGCCCCAGCCACGCCCACAACACCCAGGCCCCTCCCACTAAAGACAGACGTAAAATGTACGATTGGAGGAGATGCGTCTCTTTGACCCATTTATTAGGAGGAACAGATGGGCGTGGGCAGTAGGGTCGCTCCCTCTACCCTGAAATTGGACACACACATGAAATTGCATTATCTTCATGTTGTATGGCTACACTGAAACCAACACAGCCTGCATCACTCTGCTAATGGATTTGTGCAGGTTACATACGTGTTCGGGTCTTAAAGGGGAAGGTTGCACTAATTGCATGTAAACTGCATTGCTGATTCTAACAGGCGCACTTTGACATTTCAATGATCTGGTTACCTTACCCTTTAACTAAACAAACTACACACAGAAAGTTCTTACCTAGAGCGAGGAATGAATAGACCCATTGACACACCACGGCTGTCTGCAGACGGCGCTCTAACGGGATCGAACGAGGGGCAAATTTGATCTTCATTTTACCCCGTGTGACTTCAGATGGAGACACGTCTAACTGTGTAATTGTCTAAAACTGGGGTCCAAAGTCTGTCTAGTGTGAGAGCGTCACACTGACCTACTGGGATCGAGACTGTCCCTTCTCTGTGCTGGGGTTAAACTCCACATGATAAACCTTCCCTATCAGCCACTCCTATCACTACAATCTATCCCCATTACATGACAATGGGCCTGGTAATTCATTTCTACCTCCCGACATCTGTTCTGGGGATCTAATTAGCCGAGGGTCTCGTTAAGTAATTACTGGGGTTGTAATATCCAGAGATTTAACAGGGCAACTCCAAAGTAAAATTCACTACGACCCCAAGACCGTAATCTCATAATATACTTACAATATTATCCAAAATTACCCCTTTAATAGTTACACTTATAGATACACATACCCTCCAACATTCCCCCTTTAATAGTTACACTTATAGATACACATACCCTCCAACATTCCCCCTTTAATAGTTACACTTATAGATACACATACCCTCCAACATTCCCCCTTTAATAGTTACACTTATAGATACACATACCCTCCAAATTCCCCCTTTAATAGTTACCTTATAGCACATACCCTCCAACATTCCCCTTAATAGTTACACTTATAGAAACACATACCCCTCCAACATTCCCCCTTTAATAGTTACACTTATAGATACACATACCCTCCAACATCCCCTTTAATAGTTACACTTATAGATACACATACCCTCCAACATCCCCCTTTAATAGTTACACTTATAAACACATAAAAAATAAAATAAAACATAATAAAAAAAAAAAAAAAAATAATACAAATATAAGTAATCAAAATCCCCCTCCCCTACCCCTCCCTACTACCCCCCTCCCCCACTCTCCCCCCGACCTCACCCACTCCACTCCCACCAACCTCACATCCCAAGATAGGTAGATAGATGATAGATAGATAGAGTGATAGATAGATAGATGATAGATAGATAGATAGATAGTTAGATAGATAGATAGATAGATAGATAGATAGAGTGATAGATATAGATAGATAGAGATAGTTCATTCTGTGTTCCTAGGCCCATTGCAATTCACATTGGCCCTCCTGTGAAATGACCCATGTCCCAGGGGCCCCTGTAGTATGTAAACGTTGGACTGTTACTGTTAACACTACACAGCCTGTGTTACATGGGAAATACGAACATTGCAGGAATTAGCGTGTCTGTATGTACACATGCTGTGAAGCCCTGTTGGGTAGACCGGTTTATTGGTGGTAGTTTTTTTATTGATTGTCCCACCATGTGACTCTTCCATGTCATGATCGTCTTTTCCAAGGTTTAGGGTTTTGTGGCAGTCTAGGGGATTATGGGTATTTGTGAGCATCTCACTGATGGACCATGGGGGTAGGTTAGATCCAATAACATTGACAGTCCCCCCCATGCTGAGGGTTACTGGGGACCTACCTGTTTCCAACCCACTGAGCACTGACTGTTGGGGAAGATCCTGGATGTTCCTGTTATTCATTTATAAGGTCACATGGATCTGGGAATTGCAATGGGAATGTTGGGAAAGTCACATGGATCTGGGAATTGTAACGGGAATGTTGGGAAAGTCACATGGATCTGGGAATTGTAACGGGAATGTTGGGAAAGTCACATGGATCTGGGAATTGTAAAAGGAATGTTGGGAAATTCATCATGGATCTGGGAGAATTGTAACGGCATGGGAAAGTCAATGGACTGGGAATTGTAATAGAAATGTTGGGGAAAGTCACATGGATATGATTTTAATAGAAAGTTGGGAAAGGGTTCACAGGGATCGGGGAATTTTTAATTAGAAATGTTGGGGAAGTCACATGGAGATGGGAATTTAATAGAAATGTCGGGGAAAGTCTACATGGATCTGGGGGAATTGTAATGAGAATGTGGGATGGGAAGTACAGGGATTTTGTGAATTGTAACAGGAATGTTGGGAAAGGAAAAGTCACATGGAGTGGGGAATCGGTAACGGGAACGTGGGAAAGTCCACATGGATCTGGGAAATTGAACGGGGAAATGTTGGAAATTCCCATGGATTCTGGGGAATTGTAACGGGAATGTTGGGAAAGTCACATGGATCTGGGAATTGTAACAGGAATGTTGGGAAAGTCACATGGCGCCAGTGTATGTCAATCATTAAACTATGGGAGCTGCAATACAATGGGATGGGTAATTGTAGATTTCCCTTTGATATATCCTAATGAGAATGTAGAATCCTCTGGTCCATAGTCCATGTAACGGGATCTATTGACATCCCCTGGAGATGTTCTCTTTGTGCTGTATATTGATTCGCATCTCTGCTTGGGTTACCCAATCTATACTTTCCATGGCATTCGCCCCTTGGGGGCTATTTTATTACGGAGACAACATCAATGTCCTTCACCCTATAGAGTCGTATCACGTCTACATGGATCCAATACAACACAGACTATGGCTGGAACTATCATTTCTTTCTATTGGCCAATTGGTGATTAGAAATAAAATGTCTAATTGTGACTGACTAAGAGAATCAGTGGAACCTAATATCAGACACAAGATTAAAGGGGAACTACAGGGTAAAATCCCTCTCCCATCAGCTGTACCCTGGATGAGAACCTTAAAATAGGTTCTGGAAAGCTAAATGGTGGACTGGCTGGATATCTGACTGGTGGACTGGCTGGAAATCTGACTGGTGGACTGGCTGGAAATCTGACTGGTGGTCTGGCTGGAAATCTGACTGGTGGTCCGGCTGGAAATCTGACTGGTGGTCTGGCTGGAAAGCTGACTGGTGGACTGGCTGGAAATCTGACTGGTGGTCTGGCTGGAAATCTGACTGGTGGTCCGGCTGGAAATCTGACTGGTGGTCTTGCTGGAAAACTGACTGGTGGTCTGGCTGGAAATCTGACTGGTGGTCTGGCTGCGAAATTCTGATGGTGGATGGCGGGATATCTGGACTGGTGTCTGGCTGGGCAATCTGGACTGCGTGGGACTGGCTGGAAATCTGACTGGTGGACTGGCTGGATATCTGACTGGTGGACTGGCTGGAAATCTGACTGGTGGACTGGCTGGAAATCTGACTGGTGGTCTGGCTGGAAATCTGACTGGTGGTCCGGCTGGAAATCTGACTGGTGGTCTTGCTGGAAAACTGACTGGTGGTCTGGCTGGAAATCTGACTGGTGGTCTGGCTGGAAATCTGACTGGTGGACTGGCTGGAAAGCTGACTGGTGGCCTGGCTGGAAAGTTGACTGGTGGCCTGGCTGGAAAGCTGACTGGTGGACTGGCTGGAAAGCTGACTGGTGGATTTGCTGGAAAGCTGACTGGTGGCCTTGCTGGAAAGTTGACTGGTGGACTGGCTGGAAAGCTGACTGGTGGACTGGCTGGAAATCTAACTGGTGGACTGGCTGAAAAGCTGTCTGGTGAAGTGGCTGGAAAGCTGACTGGTGGCCTTGCTGGAAAGCTGACTGGTGGACTTTCCAGCCACTTTCCCAGACGCTTTCAGCAGTTCCACCAGTTAGATTTCCCCAGTCCACCAGTCAGCTTTTCCAGCCAGTAACCAGTTCACTTCCAGCAAGGCCACCAGTCAGCTTTCCAGCAAATCCACCAGAGTCAGCTTTCCCACAGTCCACCAGTCAGCTTTCCAGCCAGGCACAGTCAACTCCAGTCAAAAGTACTTTCCAGCCAGCCACCCAGTCAGATTTCCAGCCAGACACCAGCAGTTCGCAGCCAGATTTTCCAGCAGACCAGCAGTCCAGGGACCACCAGTCAGTATTTCCAGCCAGACCACCAGTCAGGATTTCCAGCACAGACACCAGTCAGATTTCCAGCCGGACAACCACAGTCAGATTGTCAGCCAACCACACCAGTCAGATTTCCAGCCAGGACCACAGTCAGATTTCAGCCAGACCACCCAGTCAGTTTCCAAGCAGATCCACCAGTCAGACTTTCCAGCCAGACACAAGTCAGATTCCAAGCCAGAACCACAGTCAGATTCAGCCAGTACACCAGTCAGCATTTCCAGCCCGATCACCAGTCGATTTCCGCGATCCACCAGTCGATTATCGCGCCAGATCCAACCAGTCAGATTATCCAGCCAGAGTCCACAGTCAGATTTCCAGCCAGTCCACCAGTCAGTACAGATCACCGTCAGTCCACGCAGTCCACCAGTCAGATTCCAGCCAGGACCACCAGTCAGATATCCAGCCAGTCCACCATCAGATTTCGCACCAGCAGACCAGCCCTCCACCAGTCAGATTTCAGCCAGACCACAGTCAGAATTTCCACCAGACCAGCAATCCAGCCAGCCACAGTCAGATTTCAGCCCAGACACCAGTCAGATTCCAGCCAGAACCACCAGTCAGATTTCCAGCCAGAACCAACCAGTCGATTTCCAGCCAGCCACCAGAAGATATCCAGCCAGTGCACCAGTCAATTTCCAGGCAGGACCACAGTCAGAATTCCAGCCAGACCACCAGTCAGATTTCCAGCCAGACCACCGTCTATTGTTTCCCAGACAGTCCACCAGTCAGATATCCAGCCAGTACAACCATTAGCTTTCCAGAACCTATTTTAAGGTTCTCATCCACGGTACAGCTGATGGGAGAGGGATTTTACCTGTAGTTCCCTTAATCTTGTGTCTGATATTTAGGTTCCACTGATTCTCTAGTCAGTCACAATAGAAATTTATTTTAATCACCAATTGGCCAATAGAAAGAAATGATAGTTCCACCATGTTGGTGTATGGATCATGTAGACGTGATACGACTCTATAGGTGTGAAGACATTGAGTGGTCTCCGTAATAAAATACCCCAAGGGGCGAATGCCATGGAAAGTAGATTGGGTAACCAAGCAGCAGATGCGAATCAATATACAGCACAAGAGAAGACATCCCAGGGGATGTCAATAGATCACGTTACATGCTAGGACCAGGGATCGTACTTCTCATTGGAATATCAAAGGAAATCTACAATTACACATCCATGTATGCAGCTCCCATCATAGTTATATGAATTGACATACACTGCAGCGCCATGTGACTTTCCCAACTCTCTGTTACAATTCCCAGATCCATGTGACATTTCCCAACATTCCAGTTACAATCCAGATCCTGTGACTTTCCAACATTCCCGTTACAATTCCCAGATCCATTGACTTTTCCAACCATGCCCGTTACAATTCCCAGTCCATGTGGACGTCCATGGCCAATGTGCATTTAGAATATAAATGTATAATGGTGACTGACAAGGAATCGTGGAACCTAAATATCAGACACAAGATTACAGGGGAACTACAGGGTAAAACCTCTCCCATCAGCTGTACGCTGGATGAGAACCTTAAAATAGGTTCGGAACAGCTATGGTTTGAAAACAAATGGCTGGATATCTGATGGTGGACTGGGCTGGAAATCTGACTGGTGGTCGGCTGAAACTGAGGGGTCTGGTGGAATATGGACTAGTGGTCCTGCCTGGAAATCTGACTGGTGGACCTGGCTGGATATCTGACTGGTGGACTGGCGGAAAAAAACTGACTGGTTGGTTGGCTGGAAATCTGACTGGTGGTCTGCTGGAAATCTGACTGGTGTTGGCGGGAAACTGACTGTGCTGGTTGGCTGGAAATCTGATGGTGGGTCTGGTGGAAAATCTGACTGGTGGTCTGGCTGGAAATCTGGACTGGCTGGAGACTGGTCGGATCTCGGAGGGTGGCTGCTGGAAATCTGACTGGTGGACTAGGCTGGGATATCTGACTGGTGGATGGCTGGAAATCGAATGGGGGACTGGCTGGATATCTGACTGGTGGACTGGCCTGGATATCTGACTGGTGGACTGGCTGCGAAATCTGGACTGGCTGTCTGGGCTGGCTGGCAAACTCTGACTGGTGGTCGGCTGGAAAAATCTGACTGGTGGCGCTGGAAATGACTGGTGGCTTGGCTGGAAAGCTTGACTGTGATGGTGCGAAATCTGACTGGTGGTCTGGACTGGAAACTGATGTGGTCCGGCTGGAAATCTGACTGGTGGTCTTGCTGAAAACTGACTGGGGGCTGGCGGAAATGAATGGGTCTGGCGGAAACTGGATGGTGGTTTGGCTGATCTGGACTGGTGGTCCGGCTGGAAATTGACTGGTGGTCTTGCTGGAAAACTGACTGGTGGTCTGGCTGGAAATCTGGATGGGGTTGGTGGAACTCGGTGGACTGGCTGGAAAGCTGATGGGGCTGGCTGGAAAGTGACTGGTGGCCTGGCTGGAAAGTGATGGTGGGGACTGGCGGTGAAAGCTGACTGGGATTTGCTGAAAGTGATGGTGGCCTTGCGGAAAGTGGACTGGTGACTGGCTGGAAAGCTGACTGGTGGACTGGCTGGAAATCAACTGGGCTGGACTGCTGAAAAGCTGTATTGTGAGTGGCTGGAAAGCTGACTGGTGGCCTTGCTGGAAAGCTGACTGGTGGATTTGCTGGAAAGCTGACTGGTGGTCTGGCTGGAAAGCTGACTGGTGGCCTTGCTGGAAAGCTGACTGGTGGAAAATCCAAAGTCAGCTGTACAGAAAGGGCCACCAGGTAAGCTCTTCCAGGCCACTCACCAGAAACAGCTTTTCCAGCCAGTCCAAAAGTTAGAGTTCCAGCCAGACCCCGGAATAGATAGATTAGATAGATAGGTAGATAGATAGATAGATAGATAATTAGATAGATTGATAGATAGATACGATGGTAGATAGATAGATAGAATAATAGATAGATAGATAGATAGATAGATAGATAGATAGATAGAAGATAAAGATAGGTAGATTAGATAGATAGATAGAAGAGTGATAGATATATAGATAGATAGAATAGAGTGATAGATAGATGATAGATAGATAGATAGATAGATAGATAGAGTGGATAGATAGGATAGAAGAAGATAGTGATAGATAGATAGATAGGAGAAAGGATAGATAGATGATAGATAGATAGATAGATAGATTAGAGTGAAGATAGATAGATAGATAGAGTGATAGAATAGATAGATAATAGATAGGTAAGAAGATAGATAGATAGATAGATAGAGTGCATTGAAGAAAAGATAGATAGATAGATAGATAGAAGATGTATTGAAACTAACTGTTTTTTAGTAGAAAGCAATAAGGTAGCAAGATTGCTGATATAAACTCGGCACTTGATATATAAAGAAAAGACATATTCAATAAATCTTTACGATAATGCAAACACTCATTAACTTTACAGTTAATATTATATGTTTTATTCAACTATGACAATTTGGTGAAACTAACCCCCCACCACCCCTCCCCCCGCCCCTATACCCCCCACGATTCCGCTCTGGTCCACCCTCCAAACCATTCCCCTAAATCGGTGGCAGCCGTTAGTGTGCAGGAATTGCAAAATTTCTATTCCCCCCCCATTCACCCCAAACCCTAAAAAAAAAAAAAAATATTTTGTTAACATTTTAATGGAAAGGAGTATAGGCATAACCAATTTGTTGACATGGAACAACCAGTCTGGTGCAATGGTCAGATTACTCACCGTGACAAGTGCTAATGCTTCAGATACTCACCGTTACAGGTTGCAATGTCAGATACTCACTGTTACAGGTTGCAATGTCAGATTACTCACCGTTTAACAGGGGCAAAATTCAGATCCTCACCGTTACAGGTTGCACAATGTCAGATACTCACCGTTAAGTGCAAGTCAGATATCACCGTTACAGGTGGAATCGACGAAACCTGCTAACTTTTGCAATGTGCAATGAATGAGCCCCCTGCCCAATTTAAGCCGTCTGCTCACGGAAAGTTGGAAAATTAGTGATGAGTTAGTGATGAGTGAGTGGAGGGCTTTGCTTTTCGAAACGAAAACCTGCTTAACTTTTTGTAAAGTAAGGTGGGCAAGGAATGAGCCTGCCAAATTTAAGCGTCTGCCTCCCACGGCAAGTTGGAAGAATTAGTGATGAGTGAGGAAGTTGGAGGAATAGGAGAAGAGGTGGATGATGTGAGTGAGTGAGGGCTTTGCCTTTTCGAAATGAAACCTGCTGAACTTTTTGTAAGTAAGGTATGCAATGAATGAGCTGCAAAATTTAAGCCGTATGTCTCCACCGGCAAGTTGGAGAATTAGTGAGCGTCGGCAAGTTGGAGAATTAGTGATGGCTGTGATGTGAGTGAGGGCTTGCCTTTTTCGAACAATAAAAACATGCTGACTTTTTTGTTAAGTAAGGTGCAATGAATGAGCCTGGACAAATTAGCCGTCTGCCCCACGGCAAGTGGGAGAATTAGTGATGAGGTGGAGTTGAGTGAGTGAGGGGCTTGCCTTTTCAAATTAAAACATGCTTAACTTTTGAAGTGGTGCAATGAATGAGCCTGACAAAATTTAGCCGTCTCGCCTTCACGGCAAGTTGGAGAATTAGTGATTGAGTGAGGGGCGTTGGAGAAATTAGTGATGAGTGAGGGTGAGTGAGGGCTTTGCCTTTTCGAAATGGAACATGCTTAACTTTTGTAAGTTAAGGTTGCAATGAATGGCCCTGCAAAATTTTAAGCCGGTTCTGCCTCCACGGCAAAGTGGAGAGATTAGTTGATGAGGAGGGCAAGTTGGAGAATTAGTGATGAAGTGAGAGTGAGTGAGGGCTTTGCCTTTCGAAATGAAAAACCTACTTAACTTTTGTAAGTAAGGTGCAGAATGAGCCTGCCAAATTTAAGCCATACTCGCCTCCACGCAAGTTGGAAAATTAGTGATGGAGTAGTGAGGAGTGAGTGTAGGTGAGTGTAGTGAGGTGAGGGCTTTGCCTTTTCGAAACAAAACCTGCTTAAACTTTTAAGTAGGGCAATGGATGAGCCGCCCAAATTGAAGCCGTCTGCCTCCACGGCAAGTTGGAAAAAGAATTAGTGATGGGTAGTGAGGATGAGTGAGTGAGTGAGTGAGTGATGTGAGGGCTGTGCCTTGCGAAAAACGAAACGAAAAACCTGCTTAACTTTGTAAGTAAGGTGCAATGAATGAGCTTGCCAAATTTAGCCGTTGCCTCCACGGCAAGTGGAGGAAATTAATGATGAGTTAGTGAATTGAGTGAGTGGTGAGTAGGGGCTTTGCCTTTTCGAAAATGAAACCCGCTTAACTTTTGTATAGTAAGGTGCAATGAATGAGGCCTGGCCAATAATTTAAGCCGTCTGCTTCCACGGCAAGTTGGAGAATTAGTGGTGAGTGAGTGAGTGAGTGAGTGAGGGCTTTGCTTTGATTAGTATAGATGATTATTCCTATTATTATTAGTAGTAGTAATAGAAAATTAAATGTGCCGCACAGAATATGACTATTCCAGCTAAAATACACGGAAATGTTCCTTCGCCTTGTGACAAAATCATTAATATTCACATTCAATGTCTTGGGGATTGGTGAGAAATAAGACCACAGTTAGGTCTCTGTTATCTAGTGTGTGACCATCTACACAATGCACCATTATACAATAATTTTCGACAATATCGTTTAGAAAACTGTCCGGAATAAATAAATGTCAAACATGTCATACTTACACTAATGTAAGGATCACAAATAATACAGTAAAATCGATAGATAGATGATAGATAGATAGATGATAGATAGATTATAGATAGATAGATACATAGATGATAGATAGATAGATAGATAGATAGATAGATGATAGATAGATAGATAGATGAAAGATAGATAGATAGATAGATAGATAGATAGACGATAGATAGATAGATAGATGGATAGATAGTTAGATACACAGATATTAGATAGATAGATAATATATATATATATATATAATATATTTATATATATATATATATATATAGAGAAAGAGAGAGAGAGAGAGATGATAGATAGATAGATAATACAGAGATAGACAGATAGATAGATAGATGATAGATGATGGATAAAAGAAATAGATAGATAGATAGATAAGATAGATAGATGATAGATAGATAGATAGATAGATAGGTAGATAGATAGATAAATAGATTGATAGATGATAGATAGATAGATAGATAGATAGATAGATGATAGATGATAGATGATAGATAGAATAGATAGATAGATAGATAGATATAGAGAGAGAGAGATCGACAGATAGAGAGATAGAGAATCGATAGATAGATAGAAGGGGGGATTGAAGATAGAAGAGATGATAGAGATAGATATATAGAGAGACAGATAGTAGGTATATATAGAGAGATAGATAGATAGATAGATGAAAGATGATAGATGATAGGTAGAGAGATGGTAGATGATAGATAGATAGATGATAGATAGATAGATAGATAGATAGGATAATAGATAGATAGATAGATAGATAAAGATACATCGATAGTAGATAGATAGAGAGAGAGAGAGAGAGAGAGGAAGATTGATAGACAAGAGGATAGATAGATAGATAGAAAGATAGATAGGATAGATAGATAGATAGATGATCGATAGATGATAGAGAGATAGAGATAGATAGATAGATAGATAGAAGCTAGATAGGATAGATAGATAGATAGATACACAGCATTAGAAGATAGCATAGCTAGATAGATAGATAGATAAATAGATAGATAGATAGATAGATAGATAGATAGATAGATAGAGAGAGAGATATGATGGATAGATAGGTAGATAATAGATAGATAGATAATAGTGGATAGATAGGTAGATAATAGATAGATAGATAATAGATGGATAGATAGTTAGAGAAAGAGTAGATAATAGATGGTATAGATAGGTAGATAATAGATATATAGATAGATAAATAGATAGATAGATGATAGAGAGATAGATAGATAGATAGATAGATAGATAGATAGATAGTTAGATACACAGATATTAGATAGATAGATAGATAGATAGAAATAGAGATAAATGATAGATAGATAGATAGAGAGATAGATAATAGATGGATAGATAGGTAGATAATAGATAGATAGATAATAGATGGATAGATAGGTAGATAATAGATAGATAGATAATGAGATGGATAGTAGGTAGAGATAATAGATAGATAATAGATGGATAGATAGGTAGATAATAGATATCTAGATAGATACATAGATAGAGAGATAGAGAGAGATGATAGATAGATAGATAGAAGATAGATAGATAGATAGATAGATAGTAGATAGATCGATAGATTTAGATAGATAGATAGATAGTAGATAGATAATAGATTAGCTAGATAGATAGATAGATGATAGTAGATTAGATAGATAGATTAGATAGATAGATTAGATAGGATAGATAGATAGATAATAGATAGATAGTCGATAGAGAGAGAAGAAGATAGATAATAGATAGATAGATAGATAGATAGATAGATAGATAGATAGATAGATAGATAGATAGATAGATAGATAGAATTATGATAGATAGATAGATAGATAGATAGATAGATAAGATGAGAAGATAGCAGTCGATAGATAGATAGAAGTATATGATAGATGATCGATAGTAGATTTGATAGATCGATAGATAGATAGATAAGATAGATAGATAGAATGATAGATAGCAGGAAAGATAGATAGTTAGATAGATCTAGTATAGATAGATATAGCTAGATGATAGATAGATAGATAGATAGAAGATAGATAGCTGAGTGATAGAAGATATAGAGAGATAGAGATAGCTAGATAGCTAGATAGATAGGTAGATAGATAGATAGATAGATAGATAGATAGATAGATGATGATAGATAGATAGATAGATAGATAATAGATAGATAGATGATAGATAGATAGATAGATGATAATAGATAGATAGATAATAGATAGATAGATGATAGATAGATAAGAAGATAGATAGATAGATAGAAGATAGAATAGACAGATAGAGATAGATAGATTAATAGATAGATAGATAGATAGATAGATAGATAAGAGATAGATAGATGATAGATAGTAGTATAGATAGATAATAGTAGATAGAGATAGATGAGAGATAGATAGATGATAGATATATAGATAGATACATAAGATAGATAGATGATAGATAGATAGATAGATGATAGATCGATAATAGATAGATAGAGTGATAGATAGATATAGAGAGATTAGATCGATAGATAGTGATGATAGGTAGATGATAGATAGAAGATAGATAGATAGATGTAGATAGGTAGATAGATAGATAGCAGTGATATTGATAGATAGATTAGATAGATGATAGATCGATAGATAGATAGATAGATAAGATGATAGATGATAGATAGATAGATACGAGCGAAAGATAGAGATAGCAGTGAAGATAGATAGTTAGATAGCTGATAGATCGATAGATCAGTAGATAAATAGATAGATAGATAGATAGATAGAAGATAATAATGATAGATAGATTAGAAAGAGTAGATAGATTAGAATGATAGATAGGATGCAGAGATTAGATAGACTAGAGAGATAATAGATAGATAGATAGATTAGATAAGATAAAGATAGATGATAGATGATAGATGATAATGATATAGATAGATAGATAGATAGATAGATGGATAGATAGTAATATAGAGAGATATAGAGGATAGGCTAAGATAGCTAGATAGATAGCCGATAGATAGATCGATAGATAGATAGAGAGATAGATAGATAGATAATCAGATAGATAGATGATAGATAGATGATAGATAGATGATAGATGATAGATAGATAGCTAGATAGATTTAGATAGATAGCTAGTAGAGAGATAGATAGATCTATAGATAGATAAGGATATATAGATTGATAGATAGATTAATAGATAGATAGATAGAAAGATAGATAGATGATAGCTAGGCCAGAATAGATGGATGATAGATAGATAGATAGAGAGATAATAGATAGATAGGAAGTGATTAGATAGATTATAGAAGAGATAGAGATAGCTAGATGATAGATAGATAGATAGATAGATGGGGGGAAATTAGATAGATAGGCTAGATGAGGAAGTAGATAGATAGATAGATAGTAGGATAATAGATTAGATAGATGATAGATAGATAGATGATAGATAGATAGTAGATAGATAGAGAATAGAGAGATGATTGATAGATAGATACATAGATATAATAGATAGATAGATGATCGATAATAGATAGAGAGATGATAGATAGATAATAGATAGATGATAGATAGATAGAAGATAGATAGATAGATAGATAATAGATACATAGGTAGATAGATAGATAGATAGATAGAGTGAGAGATAGATAGATAGATGATAGATAGAGCACGATTTGATATAGATAATAGAATAGATAAATAGAGTTGATTGAGTGATAGATAAGGAGATAGATAGATAGATAGAGTGATTGAAGATAGGAAGATAGATAGATAGAAGAGTGAAGATAGATAGATGATAGATAGATAGATAGAGAGATCGATAGAGAGATAGATTGATAATAGAGAGAAGATGCTAGTTAGAGAGGAGTGATAGATAGAGGGATAGATAGATAGATAGAGAGGAGGATAGATAGATAGAGATTAATAGATCGATAGATGCTAGCTAGATAGATAGATAGATAATGATAGGTAGAAGATGATAGGCTAGATTAGATAGAGTGATAGATATATGAGATAGATCGAGTGATAGATAGATGATAGCTAGATAGATAGAAGAGTGATAGAATAGCTAGATGATATAAGATAGATAGTAGATAGATAGATAGATAGATAGATAGATAGATAGATTAGATAGAGGAGAAAGAGAAAGATCGGATAGTAGTGATAGATAGATAAGATAGATGAGATAGATAGATACGATAGAGTGATTAGATAGATAGATAGGATAGTAGATAGATAGATAGATAGATAGAAGAGAGAAGTGATAGATAGATAATAGTATGGTAGATAGATAGATAGATTAGCGTGATAGATAGTAACAGATAGCTAGATAGATCGATAGAGTGATAGGGATTTAGGATTTAAAAGGGCGATTTTTTTAGATAGATAGAGTGATAGATAGTTAGATAGATTAGATAGATAGAATAGAGTGATCGATAGGAAGATAACATAGATTAGATAGATAGCTAGATGATAGATAGATAGAGTGATAGAGTGATAGATCGAAGATAGATAGATAGATAGAAGATAGATAGATAGGTGATGAGAGATACTAGATAGATCGATGATAGGATATATTAGATAGGTAGAAGATCGATAGAAGATAGATATATAAGTAGATGATGATAGATAGATAGATAGATATAGATAGATAGTAGATGATAGATAGATGATCGAGAATAGATAGGTAGATAGATAGATTAGATAGAGAGAGAGAGAGAGTGATGAGATATTAAGATAGATAGATTAGAAGTGATAGAGAGATGATAGATAGATAGATAGATAGATAGATAGAGTGATAGATAGATAATAGATAGATGATAGATTGTCGATAGATAGAGAGAAAGATAGATAGAGTGATTAGATAGAAGATAGATAGATAGAGTGATGATAATGAGATAGGTAGATAGCTAGATAGATAGGATAGATAGAGTGATAGATAGATCAAGATAGAATAGATAGATAGATAGATAGAAGATAGATAGATAGATCAGATAGACTAGAGTGATATACGTTATAGAATGATATATGATAAGATAAAAGATAGATAGAGAGATAGAAAGATAGATAGATAGGATAGATAGATATGATAGAGTGATAGAAGAATATAGATAAATAGATAGCTAGATCGAAGATAGATGTAGAGGATAGAGTGATAGTGATAGATAGATAGATAGATAGATCGATAGATAGATAGAGAGATTGATATAGATAGATAATAGATAGATAGATGATAGATAGATAGATAGATAGATAGATGATAGATATAGATAGATGATAGATAGATAGTATATAGAGAGATGATAGATAGATTGAGATAGATAGATAGATGATGATGATAGAAGTATGATAGATAGATAGAATAGATAGATAGCACGATTAGACTAGAGTGTCGATAGATTAGATAGATATAGAGAGATAGAGTAGCTAGATAGATAGGATAGATAGATGATAGATAGCTTAGTAGATAAGATAATAGATTGATGAATAGAAGATAGAGACGATAGATAGATGATAGATAGATAGATAGATTAGATAAATAAATATGGATAGTGATGATAGATTAGATAGAACCTATTAGATAGATGAAGATAGACGATCGATTAGATGATAGATAGATAATGAGATAGATGATAGAGATAGACGATAGATAGATAGATAGATAATAGATAGATAGATAGATATGACTAGAGTGATAGATAGAAGATGATAGAGAGAATAGATGAGATAATAGATAGATAGGTAGATAGTAGATGATAAATAAGTGATGAGTATAGAAGATGAGATGATAGTATAGATAGATAGAGTAGATAGATAGATAGATAGATAGATAGATAGATAGATAGATAGTAGTATAGATAGATAGATAGGCGATAGATGATGATAGATCGAAAGATAGAGATAGATAGATAGAGTGCGGATAGATAGATATAGAGAAGATAGAGATAGCTAGCTAGATAGATATAGAGGATCTAGATAGATAGAAGATAATAGATGATGAGAGATAATAGATAGATAGTAGATAGATGATACGATAGATAGATGTAGATAGATAGATTAGATAGACAGATAGAAGATAGATAGATAGATTAAATAATAGATAGGATAGATGATAGATAGATAGATAATATATAGATAAGATGGATTTTACGGATAGATCGTCGATAGATGATAGATAGATAATAGATAGATAGATAAAGATAGAGTAGATAGATAGATTAATGAGATAGATAGATAGAGGATAGAGTGATCAGATAATAGATGATAGCATAGCTAGATAGATGTAATAGATCGATAGGTAGTAGATAGAAGATAGATAGATAACAGTGATGCTGTGATAGATAGATGAAGATAGATAGATAAGATAGATAGATAGAGAGATAGATCGATAGAGTGATAGATAGATAGATAGATATATAGATTAGATAGGATAGAGTGTATCAGATAGTAGATATGACAATAGATAGTCGGAGTAGATAAATATAGATAGATAGATGAAGAAGATAGATAGATAGATAGAGGATAGATATAGATAGATAGATAGAAGATAGAGTGATAGATAGATAGACGGAGAGTAGGAAAATAAGATGTAGAGAGAATAGAAGAGTGTAGAGATAATCTGTAGATGAATAGATAGATAATAAGATGAAGATAGATAGATGCAAATAAAAACGATTTTATATGTATGATAGATGATAGATAGATAGAAGAATGATAGATAAGATAGATAATAGATAGATATCGATAGAGAAGATCACGATAGAGTGATCGTCTGAGATTTTAAACGCCACCGTAACAACGATCAGACTACGATAGCTCGATGCACCCGAGCACGGTGTAGTAAATATAGATAGATAGCTGATGCAGATAGATAGAACGTGTAAAGAGGGATGATAGATGATTAGTATAGATAGATAGATAGATGATAGATAGGTAGAGAAGATGATAGATAGATAGATGATAGATAGCTGATAGATAGAGATGATAGATAGATGATAGATTAGATAGATGATAGATAGAGCTGATAGATGATAGTAGATAGGATAGAGGATAGATAGATATTAGCGATAGCTAGATGAAGATAGATAGTAGATTAGATAGATAGATAGATCAGCGACAGACAAGATATAGATAGATAGTAATAGAAGATAGATAGATAGAAGATAGATAGGGGGTAGATAGATGATAGATAGAAGAGTGATAGATCGATCGATAGATAGAAGATAGGTAGATAGCTGATAGATAGATTAGAGTGATAGATAGATTAGATGATAGAGAGATAGATAGATAGTTAGATAGAAGGAGGATGATAGAAGATAGAGTGATAGATAGATAGATAGATAGATAGATAGAAGATAGGTAGGATAGATGATAGATAGATAGAGTGATAGATAGATAGCTGATAGATAGATAGATAGTATCGTTTAGCGAGATTAGATAGATAGATAGAAGATTAGAGTGATGATATAGATAGATAGAGATAGTTCATTCTGGTTCTAGCCCATTGATTCACATTGGACCTCCGTGAAATGCCCCATGTCCCACGGGGCCCCTGTGTATGTAACGTTGGACTGTACTGTTAACACTACACAGCCTGTGTTACATGGGAATACGGACATTGCAGGAAAGAATTAGGTATGTCTGAGTACACATGCTGTGAAGCCCTGTTGGGTAGAACCGGTTTATGGTGGTAGGTAGTTTTTTTATTGATTGGTCTCACCATGTGACTCTTCCATGTCGATGAGTCTTTCCAAGGTTTAGGGTTGTGGCAGTCTAGGGGATTATGGGTATTTGTGAGCATCTCACTGATGGACCATGGGGGTAGGTTAGATCCAATAACATTGACAGTCCCCCCCTGCTGAGGGTTACTGGGGACCTACCTGTTTCCAACCCACTGAGCACTGATGTTGGGGAAGATCCTGGATGTTCCTGTTATTCAGATAGGTCACATGGACTGGGAATTGCAAGGGAATGTTGGGACACGTCCTTGTATGGATCTGGGAATTGTAACAGGGAATGTTGGGAAAGTCACTGGATCTGGGAATTGTAACGGGAATGTTGGGAAAGTCACATGGATCCGGGAAAATGTAACAGATGTGGGAAAGTCCACCGATCTGGGAATTGTAACGGGAATGTTGGGAAAGTCACATGGATCTGGGAATTTTAATAGAAATGTTGGGAAAGTCACATGGATCTGGGAATTTTAATAGAAATGTTGGGAAAGTCACATGGATCTGGGAATTTTAATAGAATGTTGGGAAAGTCACAATGGAGTGGGACATTGTAATAGAATGTCGGGAAGGAAAGTCACAGTGATCTGGGAATTGTAATGAGAATGTTGGGGAGTAACACATGGATCTTGGGATTGTAACAGGAATGTTGGAAAGTCACATGGATTGGGAATTGTGAACGGGAAAGTGTGGGAAGTCACATGGATCTGGGAATTGTAACGGGAATGTTGGGAAAGTCACATGGATCTGGGAATTGTAACGGGAATGTTGGGAAAGTCACATGGATCTGGGAATTGTAATAGAAAGGTTGGGAAAGTCACATGGATCTGGGAATGTAACAGGATGTTGGGAAAGTCACATGGCGCCGCAGTGTATGTCAATCATTAAACTATGGGAGCTGCAATACAATGGAGGGTAATTGTAGATTTCCCTTTGATATATCCTAATGAGAAGTAGAATCCTCTGGTCCTAGTCCATGTAACGGGATCTATTGACATCCCTGGAGATGTTTCTCTTTGTGCTGTATATTGATTCGCATCTCTGCTTGGGGTACCCAATCTATACTTTCCATGGCATTCGCCCCTGGGGGTATTTTATTACGGAGACACATCAATGTCCTTCACCCTATGAGTCGTTATCAGTCTACATGGATCCAATACAACACAGACTAGGCTGGAACTATCATTTCTTCTATTGGCCAATTGGTGATTAGAAATAAAATGTCTAATTGTGACTGACTAAGAGAATCAGTGGAACCAATATCAGACACAAGATTAAAGGGGAACTACAGGGTAGTAAATCCCTCTCCATGCTGTACCCTGGATGAGAACCTTAAAATAGGTTCTGGAAAGCTAATGGTGGACTGGCTGGATATCCTGGCTGGTGGACTGGCTGGAAATCTGACTGGTGGTCTGGCTGGAATCTGACGGTGGGTTGGCTGATCTGTGGTCTGCCTGGAGGAAATCTGACTGGTGATCGCCTGGCTGGATATCTGATGGTGGGGCTGGTGAAATCTGACTGGTGGTCTGCTGGAAATCTGACTGGTGTCTGGCTGGAATCTGACTGGTGTCTGGCTGGAAATACTGACTGGTGGCTGGCTGGAAATCTGATGGTGGTCTGGCTGGAATCTGACTGGTGGTCTGGCTGGAAATCTGACGGGCTGGACTGGTGGAATCTGATGGTGGTCTGGCTGGAAATCTGACTGTGGACTGGCTGGAATCTGACTGGTGGACTGGCTGGGAAATCTGACTGGTGACTGGCTGGATATCTGACTGGTGGACTGGCTGGAATCTGACTGGTGACTGGGCTGGAAAATTCGACTGTGGACGCTGGAAAGACTGGGTCGGCTGGTATCTGACTGGTGGCCGGCTGAATGACTGGTGTCTGGTGGAAGTGACTTGGGACTGGCTGGAAATCTGAACTGGTGGTCTGGCTGATGGAATCGGTGACTGTGGTCCGGCTGGAAATCTGACTGGTGGTCTTGCTGGAAAAACTGACTGGTGGTCTGGCTGGAAATCTGACTGGTGGTCTGGCTGGAAATCTGATGGTGTCGTCTGGCTGTTGGAAATCTGACTGGTGGTCCGGCTGGAAATCTGACTGGTGGTCTTTGCTGGAAAAACTGACTGGTGGTCTGGCTGGAAATCTTGACTGGTGGTCTGGCTGGAAATCTGACTGGTTGCGCGGTGGAAAGCTGACTGGTGGCCTGGCTGGAAAGTTGATGGTGGCTGGCTGGAAAGCTGACTGGTGGAGGGCTGGAAAGCTGACTTGTGGATTTGCTGGAAAGCGACTGGTGGCCTTGCTGAAAGTGACTGGTGACTGGCTGGAAAGCGGACTGGTGGATGGCTGGAAATCTAAATGGTGGACTGGCTGAAAGCTGTCTGGGAAAGTGGTGGAAAGCTGACTGGTGGCCTTGCTGGAAAGCTGGACTGGTGGATTTGCTGGAAGCTGACTGGTGGTCTGGGCTGGAAGCTGACTGGTGGATTTGCTGGAAAGCTGACTGGTGGTCTGGCTGGAAAGCTGACTGGTGGCCTTGCTGGAAAGCTGACTGGTGGACTGGCTGGAAATCTAACTGGTGGACTGGCTGAAAAGCTGTCTGGTGGAGTGGCTGGAAAGCTGACTGGTGGACTGGCTGGAAAGCTGACTTGTGGACTGGCTGGAAAGCTGACTGGTAGATTTGCTGGAAAGCTGACTGGTGAACAATGTTACTATGTAACGATCGGTGTGACCATGTTAATAATAACATTAACCTGAATGTAACAACGTTACTATGTAACGATCGGTGTGTGAAAGTTAATAATAACATTAACCTGAATCTAATAACGTTACTATGTAGCCATCGGTGTTTCCATGTTAATAATAACAATAACCTGAATCTAATAACGTTACTATGTAGCCATCGGTGTGTCCATGTTAATAATAACATTAACCTGAATGTAATAACGTTACTATGTAGCCATCGGTGTGTCCATGTTAATAATAACATTAACCTGAATCTAATAACGTTACTATGTAACCATCGGTGTGTCCACGTTAATAATAACAATAACCTGAATCTAATAACGTTACTATGTAACCATCGGTGTGTCCACGTTAATAATAACAATAACCTGAATGTAACAACGTTACTATGTAACCATCGGTGTGTCCACGTTAATAATAACAATAACCTGAATGTAACAACGTTAATATGTAACCATCGGTGTGTCCACGTTAATAATAACAATAACCTGAATGTAACAACGTTAATATGTAACCATCGGTGTGTCCACGTTAATAATAACATTAACCTGAGTGTAACAAAGTTACTATGTAGCCATCGGTTTGTCCACGTTTTAATTACTGTTCATATCGTTATTTCCATATTTACATTTTTCTATCTTTTTGACAGACTTTTGTCACATTCACCGAGACGGTTCGATTATGTTGACATTTCGTGGCACATTATCTGCCATTATACAATAGATCAATGGACTGCTATTAAAGGGCAGGTCTCTACTACGCTGCCGTCAGAATAACCGGTTTTAACGTCCCTTTAAAATGGAGTCGCTGCCACAATTCAGGTGTGTTCTTTGCAACATCTCTGTTTAAAGAGACAGTGTACATGGAAATACAGTAACATCTTTGCCAGTAGACTTTATATTTAAAGGGTCGGTGTTAAAGGGGTTGGTAAGATGCGACTGAGAACTGTCTGTTGAATTGAATTCAGCACCACCCATTCTGGACAGTTCACTGCGGGTCGTTGTGATAGGGAATGACACACAATGATTGTGTGTGTGTGTGTGTGTGGGTGATCAGGGGTTAAACACACAGTCAGAATGAGAAGGAGCATTTAGCATCCATTCAGACAGCTGCAGATGTGACCCTGTGGGGTGTCTGACATTATCTAGAGAAAAGATTCTCCTTTAATCACAGGATCAGGCTGAATAGTAATTAAATCCCTTTGTGATGTCCGTGACCTTTCCAGTCCATGAATAGTTAAAATAACAGAACCTCCCTCCTCCCTCTTTCCCACTGAACTGGGTTGCTGTGTCCCAGGGAACGCTGGGTAATTTCTCTCCCCATCACATATCTCCCCTCCTCCTCCTCCTCTTTATCCTTCTATTCCTCCCAGTCTCCACCATCAGCATCAGTGAATGCAGAGAGTCCTGTGGGTGGGACCACTTCCTGCAGAGATGTTTCCCATCGCCTTCTGCTTGTAACTGGTACTGTTAGGAAACCCTTCGTTCCAGGGCGAGAGGGGGATGTCAAGGGACTTCCAGGACCCCCTCTAATAAACTCAACATGACATGAAGGAAATGGCTGGACACCCTCTGGAGGTCATAACTATGGCCATGTGAAGATAGAGGAGGAAGAAGATCCCTTTATCTCTGTTAAAAGCCAAGGACCATTTTGCAGTTGAGGAGGACACACCATAGAGTTGGGAAGACTTAGGAGAGCAGGTCATGGTCTTTAGAACGTGATGGACACATCCCTTGTTCCTTACCCTGCTGGGTTTCTAGGATCCATTGAGCTGGCAAGAAGTGGATTATAGTTGGCGAGCTTTGGTTGGTTGGGCTAGACCGGGCATTGCTGGTCTCCGTGTACATGCCAAGCACATTTTACAGGGTGGCAGGGGAGGTCTGAGGTTCCTTGAAACTACCACCTGCTTTTTTCTCTCCCCTGTTTTGTTATTGGCACCAACCAGCTGCCAGCGTGGGGAGCATGGCATGGCCGTGTATCACCAGAGCGTGCTGCATAGCTCGCTTCTGGAACCAGCTGGATAAGGGGGACATAGCCGTGCCTTTGGTTTTTACCAAATATTCAGAGGTGACGGAAGGGGCTCATCGCCAACACGCGCAGGTTCACCAGCCGCAGGCCAGATTTAGTTCAGTTGCCGTAGAAACCCAGCCGGCTGTTGTAGAAGCAGATCATGGAGGCAACGTTAATTCCACTAAAGACTTGACCCAACAGCCTGTCCCCGGGCTTAGCAAAGAACAAACGGGTTCAGTCATGAGGCAAGATTACAAAGCCTGGAAAGTTAAACCGGAACCCAGCTGTAAACCCAAAATTGAATATCAACCATCCGAGGCGCCTTTTGAAAGGGAAACACAGTATCAGAAGGATTTTAAAGCGTGGCCCATCCCGCGGCGAGGGGACCATCCGTGGATTCCCAAGCCATCTCCTGGGCTGACTGCACCAACGGCCTCCAGCGAGGCCAAGAGAAAAAAAGCAGCCACTGCCCTAGCAGAGAATAGGCCTGTTGAACCTGTAAAAGTGGAGGCCACAGACCCACCCGTGGCCAAAGCTAAAACAACCGCCACGTTTAGTGGTGCCACAGAAATGTCAGTCACCAAGGAAAACCCTGAGAAGAAAAGTAGAGAGAAATCTCCAACTGCTCGTCATTCCACGGAGGGTCTGAGACCTCGGGATGCAGCCGACATCGTCAACCGGCAGATCAAGGAGGAATCAGGGTCCGGCACCTCCTACAGGTTAGACTGCAACATAGCACAACTGGAATATGTCTAGTGCATGATATAGTGTCTAGTGTGTGATATAGTGTCTAGTGTGTGATGTTAGTGTCTAGTGTGTGATATAGTGTCTAGTGTGTGATATAATGTCTAGTGTGTGTAATATAGTGTCTAGTGAGTGATATAGTGTCTAGTGCATGATATAGTGTCTAGTGCGTGATATAATGTCTAGTGTGCGTGATATAGTGTCTAGTGCGTGATATAATGTCTAGTGCGTGATGTAGTGTCTAGTGCGTGATATAGTGTCTAGTGTGTGATATAATGTCTAGTGTGTGATATAATGTCTAGTGTGTGATAT
>JAACNH010001680.1:0-22541 GCA_019447015.1 Hymenochirus boettgeri | reverse complement strand
TCTAGTGTGTGATAATGTCTAGTGAGTAATATAGTGACTAGTGAGTAATATAGTGACTAGAGCGTGATATAATATCTAGTGTGTGATATAATGTCTAGTGTGTGATATAATGTCTAGTGAGTAATATAGTGTCTAGTGTGTGATAATGTCTAGTGTGTAATATAGTGTCTAGTGTGTAATAGTGTCTAGTGTGTAACATAGTGCCTAGTGTGTACTATGGTGTCTAATGTGTAATATAGTGTCTAGGGTGTAATATAGTGTCTAGTGCGTGATATAGTGTCTAGTGCGTGAAATATAGTGTCTAGTGCGTGATATAGTGTCTAGTGCACCACACTAGACACTATATCACACACTAGACATATCTCACCACACTAGATATTATAATCACGCTAGGACACTATATCACGCAATAGACACTATATCACACACTAGACACTATATAACACAATAGACATTATATCACAGCACTAGATATTTATATCACACACTAGATATTAGATCACGCATTAGACACTATATCATGCCACTAGACATTAATCACCACACTAGATATTATATCACACACTGATATTATATACACACTGATATTATATCATGCAATAGACACTATATTCGCCACTAGACACTATATTACTCACTAGGACATATATCACACAATAGATATTATATCACACAAGAGGTATTATATAACACACTACGATTATATCACACACTAAATATTATATCACGCACTAGACACTATATCACACACTAGACACTATATCACACACTAGATGTTATATCACACACTAGACATTATCACACACTAGATATGATATCACACACTAGACACTTTATTACTCACTAGACATTTATACACACACTAGTCACTATATTACTCACTAGACACTATATCACACACTAGATATTATATCCACGCAGAATTATCACACCTAGATATGATATCACACACTAGACACTTCATTACTCACTAGACATTATATCACACACTAGTCACTATATTACTCACTAGACATTATACACACCACTAGAATTATATCAACACACTAGATATTATATCACACACTAGATATTATATCACGCACTAGACACTATATTACTCACTAGACACTATATCACACACTAGATATTATATCACGCACTAGACATTAGCAACACACTAGGATATGATATCACACAATAGACACTTCAGTACTCACTAGCATTATATCACACACTAAGTCACTATATTACTCACTAGACATTATATCACACACTAGATATTATATCACACACTAGATATTATATACACACTCGATTTTATCAAACACTAGACACATATTACCCACAGACATTATATCACACACTTGATATTATATTACGCACTAGACACTATATTACTCACTAGGGACATTATAGCACACACTAGAAATTATATCACGCACTAGTCATATATTACTCACTAGACCATATATCACAGACTAGAGCACAATATGACACACTAGACACTATATCACGCCACTAGACACTATTTCTGCACTAGAACTATATCACTGCCTAGACACTATATCACACACTAGACACTATATCACACACTAGACACTATATCACTCACTAGACACTATATCACACACTAGACACTATATCACGCACTAGACACATATCACAACTAGAACACTATATCGCGCACTTAACTATATCACACACTAGACACTATATCACTCACTAGACCACTATATCACACACTAGACACTATATCACTCACTAGGAACTATATTCACACACTAGACACTATATCGCGCACTATACACTATATCACACATAGACACTATATCGCGCACTAGACACTATATCACACACTAGGACACTATATCGCGCACTAAGACACTATATCACTCACTAGACACTATATCACGCACTAGACATTATATCACGCCCCTAGAAACATATCAACATAGACACTACATCACGCATAGACACTCTATCACTCACTAGACACTAATAACGCACTAGACACTATATCACGCACTAGACACTACATCACGCATAGACACTATGCAATCACTAGGACACTATATCACTCATAGCACACTATATCACACCACTAGAACACTATATCACGCACTAGAACTATATTACACGCACCTAGACAAATATATCAAGCATAGGACACTATATTACACCCTAGGGACACTATATTTACACATAGACACCATAGTACACACTAGGCAATTATGTTACACACTAGACACTAGTACCACTAGACACTATATTACACACGTAGACATTATCACACAATAGAAACGATTTACTCAATAGAATTATATCACACACTGACATTAATACAAACTGAGATATTATATCACGCTCAGCACTATATTACTCACTAGTCACTATATTACTCACTAGACATTATCACACACTAGATATTATATCACACACTAGACACTTCATTACTCACTAGAATTATATCACACACTAGTCACTATATTACCACTAGACATTATATCACACAATAGATAATTATATCACGCACTAGACACTATATTACTCACTAGACATTATATCAACCACTTGATATTATATTACGCACTAGACACTAATTACTCACTAGACATTATATCAACACTAGATATTATATCACGCACTAGTCACTATATTACTCACTAGACACATATCACAGACCTAGAAACAATATGACACACTAGACACTATATCACGCACTAGACACTATATCACACACTAGACACTATATTACTCATAGAATATATCACACACGAGATAGTATATCACGCATAGCACTATATACGCACTAGACACTAATCACACAGCTGACACACTATGACACACTAGACACTATATCACGCATAACTAGACCAACTATATCACACACAGACACTATATTACTACTGACATTATACACACACTAAGATATTATATCACGCACTAGTCACTATATTACTCACTAGACACTATATCACAGACTAGACACAATATGACACACTAGACACTATATTCAGGCACTAGACACTATATCACACACTAGACACTATATCGCGCACTATGCACTATATCACACACTAGACACTATATCGCGCACTAGACACATATCACACACAGACACTATATCGCGAACTAGCACTATATCACACACTAGACACTATATCACACACTAGACACTATATCACGCACTAGACACAATCACGCAGGACACTATATTTCACGCATAGACACTATATCAGCACTAGACCACTATATCACGCAACTAGACACTATATCCGCACTAGACACTATATCACGCACTAGACACTATATCACGCCACTAGACACTATATCACGCACTAGACACTATATCACTCCCTAGACACTATATCACTCACTAGACACTATTTACGCCCAGACACTATGATGACGCACTAGACACTATATTACACACTAGAAACTATATTACAAACAATTAGACACTATATTACACACTAAACACTATATTACACATTAGACACCATAGTACACACTAGACACTATATTACACACTAGGCACTATGTTACACACTAGACATATACACACTAGACACTCTATTACACACTAGACATTATCACACACTAGATATGATATCACACACTAGACACTATATTACTCACTAGACATTATATCACACACTAGATATATAGTCACGCACTAGACACTATATACTCACTAGAATATTATATCCGCACTGACATTATATCACACACTAGATATTATATAACACAATAGATATAGATCAACCACTAGACACTATATCAAACACTAGACATTTATTAATCACTAGGACAATATATTACTCACTAGACATTATATTACACACTAGACATTATTACACACTAGATATTATATCACACACTAGACACTATATTACGCACTAGACACTATATCACACACTAGATATTATATCACACACTAGACACTATATTACTCACTAGACACTATATACTCACTAGCACACTATATTACTCACTAGGACATTATATTACACATAGACTTATCACACAGCTGATCTGATACCACACACTAGACCACTATATTACGCACTAACACTATATCAGACAACAGAGATATATCCGCACTAGACACTAGATACTCACTAGATATATATCACGAAGCGTGAAGACACTATGACAACTCACTAGTATTATATCACACACTAAGACACTAGTCCGGATCACGCACTAAGAACACTATACTCCACACTAGAATATTATATAACACCACACTAGACATTATACAAAACACTAGACACTCATCACGCACTAGGACACTAGATTACTCATAGACCCTATATCACTCACAGACATTATATCACACAATAGACATTAATATCACCACACTTAGACACTATATCACGCACTAGACACTATATTACTCACTAGTACACTATATCACTCACTAGACATTATATCTCACACTAGACATTATAATCACGCACTAGACACTATATGTTACTCACTAGACACTATATTACTCACTAGACATTATATCACACACTAGATATTATATCACACACTAGACACTATCACAACTGATATGTATCACACACTAGACAATAATTACGCACTAGACACTATATTACGCACCTCGACACGTCATACACTCACTAAGACACTAATATCACTCAGTAGAACATGCATATACACAGTCACTAGACTTAAATATCACACACTAGACAAGGATATCACCACACCTAGGAAACTATATCACCAAATGAGGAACGAACTTATATTACTCAGTGCACGGGCTAGACACTATATGCACTCACTAGGACATTAGTGATGTACACCACACTAGAAAAATATATGATTGTAGATAGTATTGTGGTTGAAAGGGACAATATCACTAAGCTAGACATAATATTCACTCACTAGACACTATATCACTCACTAGACATTATATCACACACTAGATATGATATCACACACTAGACACTATATCACGCACTAGACACTATATTACTCACTAGACACTATATCACTCACTAGACATTATATAACACACTAGAAATATTATATCACGCACTAGACACTATATCACTCACTAGACACTATATCACTCACTAGACATTATATCACACACTAGAGAGATATCCACACTAACACTATTATCACCACTAGGACACTATATCCACGCAACTAGACCACTATATTACTCACTAGGACACTATACATCACTAGACATTATATCACGTACACTAGACATTATAGGACGCACTAGCACACTATATACTCACAGGACATATTTACTCACTAGACATTATATCACACACTAGATATTATATCACACACTAGACACTATATCACACACTAGACAATATCACACACTAGACCCTATATACGCAAGACACTACCCATAGCACTCACTAGACATTATATACCACTAGATATTATATCCACAATAGAAATTATATCACACAATAGAGGATCATATATCACACACTAGACACTATATTACATCACTCGACGCATTATAGTTCACGAACTAGACAACTAATGCACCACCACTAGAAGAACTGCCACACACTAGACATTATATCCACCACTAGGACACTATATCACGCACTAGACACTATATTACTCACTAGACACTATATCACTCACTAGATATTATATCACACACTAGACATTATATCACACACTAGACTATATTACTCACAGCACTATATTAACTCACTAGACACTAATCACTCACTAGATATTATATCACACAAATAGAAACTATATCCCAAGCAATATAGAGCACTATATTACGCACTAGACACTTATATCACTCTACTAGACAGGTGCTTATCACACAACTAGATCTGAAGCCAGCGACAGAAGGGGGACGAGTAGATCACGCACTAGACATTCTCTCACACGGCGACTGCGGTTGGGGGAAATAATCGGATACAGACATAGGGGACATCAACTCATATCACAGAAGGGACACCTAGACACTGAATAATATCATAGGGCTCACCCATAGCCACGTCTTCAATCCAGATGAACAAGACTAGACAATTAGTGATCGGGAAACAGATTGAAAGGAACAATAGGGCTATACACACACTCAGACAACATATATTATCACTAAGACAACTATATTAACTACTAGATATTATATCACACCACTAGACACGATATCACACACTGACATTAATCACACACTAGATATTATATCACACAATAGACATTTTTATATCACACACTAGACACTGATATCACGCACTAGACACTATATTACTCACTAGACACTATATTACTCACTAGACATTATATCACACACTAGACATTATATCACACACTAGACACTATATCACTCACTAGACAATTATCACACACTAGACATTATATCACGCACTAGACACTATATTACTCACTAGACACTAATATTACTCACTAGACATTATATCACACCACTAGACACATATACACACTAGACTATTATATCATCGCCACTAGACACTATATATCCACTGACACTTATTACTCATTAGGACATTATATCACACCACTAGACACTATATTACTCACTAGACACTTATATACTCACTAGGACACTATATCACTCACTAGATATTATATCACACACTAGACACTATATCACACACTAGACATTATATCACACACTAGATATTATATCACACACTAGACATTATATCACACACACTAGACACTATATCACACACTAGACACTATATTACTAAACTAGACACTATATTACTCACTAGACATTATATCACACACTAGATATTATATCACACACTAGACACTATATTACTCACTAGACACTATATTACTCACTAGACAGTAATCAACACTAGACATATATCACACACTAGATATTATATCACACACTTAGACACTATATTACTCACTAGACACTATATTACTCACTAGACATTATATCACACACTAGATATTATATCACACACTAGACACTATATTACTCACTAGACACGATATTACCTCACTAGACATTATATCACACACTAGACACTATATTACGCACTAGACACTATATTACTCACTAGACACTATATTACTCACTAGACATTATATCACACACTAGACACTATATTACTCACTAGAACATATTACTCATAGACATATATCACACATAGAGACTAGATACTCACTAGCACATTTACTCATAGAAATTATATCACACACTCGACACTAAATGACGCAATAACAATTATATCACACACTAGGACATATATATCACACACGAGTATTATACTCACACACTAGACCACTATATACGCACTAGACACTATATTACTCACTAGAAATTATTATCACATCCAATAGACATTTATATCACGCCACTAGACACTATATCACACACTAGACACATATTACTCATAGGACATATATCACACACTAGATATTATATCACACCACTAGACACTATATTTACTCACTAGACCACATATACTCACTAGACATTATATCACACACTAGATATTATATCACACACGAGATTATTATATCACACACCACTAGACACTTATATTCTCACTAGCCACTATATTACTCACTAGACATTCTAGACATCTATATCACACACTAGATATATATCACCACACTAAGACACTATAGTATCACTAGACACTATATTCTCACTAGACAGTATCTCACACATAGACACTATATTACGCTAGCACTAATTTACTTCACTAGACACTAATTACTCACAGACATTATATCACCACTAGACACTAATTACTCACAGAAACTATATTACTCACTAAGACATTATCTCACTACACTAGACAATAATATTACTCACTTAGACACATTTACTCACCTAGACATGATATCCAACACACTAGACCACCTATATTACGTCACTAGACATTATATCACACACTAGACATTAATCACACACAGATATTATATCACACACCTAGACCACTATATTACGCACTAGACACTACATTACTCACTAGACATGATATCACAACTAGACATTAGTATCACGCACTAGGACATAATCACACACTAGACCACCTATTTACTCACTAGATGATTATATAACACACTGATATTAAATCACACAATAGACACTATATTTACTCACTAGACACTATATACTCACTAGACATATACACACACTAGACATTATATTCACAACACTAGATATTTATATCACCACACACGAATACACTAATACTCACTAGACACTATAAGTACTCACTTAGACATTAGATCACCACACTAGACATATATCACACACTAGACATCTATATCACACACTAGATCTTATTCACGACAGCACTAGACAACGTAAATATTACTCACTAGACATTATATCACACACTAGACATTATATCACAACATAGACACTATATTACTCACTAGACACTATATTACTCCCTAGACATTATATCACACACTAGACATTATATCACACACTAGATATTATATTACACACTACTACGAAAATATATTATCACTAGGACACTATATTACCACTAGAATTATATCACAACTAGACCCTTTATCACACCACTAGATATTATATCACACACTAGACACTATATTACCACTAGACACTATATTACTCACTGACATTATATCACACACTAGACATTATATAACACACCGACATTAGATCACACACTAGATTTATTCACACCTAGACACTAATTACTCACTAGACATTATATCACACACTGCACATATATCACCACACTAGAAAACTATATTACTCACTAGACACTATATTACTCACAGACATTCTACACACACTAGATATTATATCACACACTAGACACTATATTACTCACTAGACACTAGATTACTCACTAGACATTATATCACACACTAGATATTATATCACACACTAGATATTATATCACGCACACTAGACACTATATTACTCACTAGACACTATATTACTCACTGCCATTATATCCACACACTAGACTTAATATCACACACTAGACATTATATCACACACTAGATATTATATCACACACTAGACACTATATTACTCACTAGACATTATATTACTCACTAGACATTATATCACAACACAGACATTATATCACACACTAGACATTCATTCACCCACAATAGATATTATATCACACCAGACACTATATTACTCAATAGACCACTATATCAACACACTAGACTATTATATCACACATAGACCACTATATACTCACTAGACACTATATTACTCACTGAGACATTATATCACAACAATAGATGGATTATATCCACACAAAGATATTATATCACACACTAGACATTATATCCACATAGAGATTATATCACAACACTAGACATTAATCACACACTGGATATTATATCAAACACTAGGTATATATCACCACACTAGACACTATATTACTCACTAGACACTATATTACTCACTAGACACTATATTACTACTAGACATTATATAACACCACTAGATATTATATCACACACTAGATATTATATCACACACTAGAATATATCACACACTAGATATTATATCACACACTAGACATTATATCACACACTAGATATTATATCACACACTAGATATTATATCACACACTAGACACTATATTAATCACTAGACACTATATTACACACTAGACACTATATTACTCACTAGACACTATATCACACACTAGATATTATATCACACACTAGACACTAAGTACTCACCTAGATATATATCACACCACTAGCTATTATATCACGCAATAGACACTTATATTACTCATAGACACTATATCCCACAAAGACACTATAGGCGTACTCACTAGACACTATATTACTCACTAGGAACATTATCTCACACACACTAGACATGATATCCACACAACTAGAGTATTATATCACACACAGACAATATATTACTCACATAGACACTATATTACACACTAGATAATTATATCACCACTAGACATATATTATCACTAGACACTATATTACTCACTAGGACATTATATCACACACTAGGGACACTATTCACACACTCTAGACACCTATATTACTAACTAGACATAGATGACTCCCGAGACTTATATCACAACTAGATATATATCACACACTATTACACTATATTATCATAGACACTAATTTACTCACTAGATCATTATATCACACACGAGACATAATTACTCACTCGACACTATAATACTAACTAGACATTATATCACACACTAGACACTATATTACTCACTAGACACTATTACTCACTAGACATTATATCACACACTAGATATTATCTCCCACACTATACACTATATTACATCACTAGACACTATATTACTCACTAGACATTATATCACACACTAGACACTATATTACTCACTAGACACTATATTACTCACTAGACAAGACACACACTAGACACGATATCACACACTAGACACTATATTACTCACTAGACACTATATTACTCATAGACCTTATATCACACACTAGACACTATATTACTCACTAGACACTAATTACTCACTAGACATTATATCACACACTAGACACTATATCACACACTAGACACTAGATTACGCACTCGACACATATTACCCCTAGACATTATATTCACACACTAGACATTATCACACCAATAGACACTATATTACGCAATCAGACAATAGATTACTAACTAGACACTATATTACGCACTAGGAAGACACTAAGTATTACTCACTAGACATTATTAGAACCCACTAGACATTATATACACGCACTAGGACATTCATCACCACACTAGACATTATATCACACCTAGATATTATATAACAAAATAGACACTATATTACTCACTAGACACTATATCACTCACTAGACACTATATTACTCACTAGACATTATATCACACACTAGATATTATATCACACACTAGACACTATATTACTCACTAGACACTATATCACACACTAGACACTATATTACGCACTAGACACTATATTACTCACTAGACACTATATTACACACTAGACACTATATTACGCACTAGACACTATATTACTCACTAGGCACATTATATCACACACTAGAATTATATCCACACACTAGACACTATATACTCAACGAGAATTATACACACACTAGAGCTTATATCACACACTAGACACTATATTACTCACTAGACACTATATCACACACTAGACACTATATTACGCACTAGACACCTATATTACCACTAGGACACTATATTACACACTAGACATTATATCACACACTAGACATTATATCACACACTAGACACTATATCACTCACTAGACACTATATACTCCACTAGACATAGATCACTCACTAGACATAATTACTCACTAGACCACAATCACACACGAGATATTATATCACACACCAGACACCTATATTATCACTAGACCACTATATTAACGCACTAGACACTATAATCACTAACTAGAATTTATATACACACTACCGACACTATATCAACACTAGGACACCTATATTACTCACTAGACACTATAGTACTCACTAGAATTATATCACCACAGACCTATATCACTCACTAGACACTATATTACTCACTAGACACTATATCACTCACTAGACACTATATTAATCACTAGACATTATATCACACACTAGACACGATATCACACACTAGACATATATTCTCACTAGACACTATATCACTCACTAGATATTATATCACACACTAGACCACTATATCACTCACTAGACATTATATTACTCACTAGACACTATATCACACACTAGATATTATATCACACACTAGACACTATATCACTCACTAGACACTATATCACTCACTAGATATTATATCACACACTAGACACTATATCACTCACTAGACATCTTATAACAACAAGACCATATATCACACACTAGACATTATATTTACTCACAGACACTAGATCACACCACTAGATTATTATTCCACATAACACTAAGCACTCACTAGACACTATATCACTCACTAGATATTATATCACACACTAGACACTATATCACTCACTAGACACTATATTACTCACTAGACACTATATCTCACTAGACACTATATTACTCACTAGACATTATATCACACACTAGACACTATATCACACACTAGACCTTATATTACTCACTAGACATTATATCACACACTAGATATTATATCACGCACTAGACACTATATTACTCACTAGACCACTATATCACACACTAGATATGTATATCACACCCTAGACACTATATCACTCACTAGAAACGATATCACACACTAGATATTATATCACACACTAGACACTATATCACTCACTAGACACTATATCACACACTAGATATTATATCACACACTAGACACTATATCACTCACTAGACACTATATTACTCACTAGACACTATATCACTCACTAGACACTATATTACTCACTAGACATTATATCACACACTAGATATTATATCACGCACTAGACACTTATTACTCACTAGACACTATATCACACATAGCACACTAGATTACTCACTAGGACACTATATCACTCACTAGACACTATATTACTCACTAGAAATTTATATCACAAACACTAGATTTATATCACCGCACTAGGACACTATATTACTCATAGGACACTATATCACTCACAGACACTATATTACACACTAGACATTATATCACACACTAGACACTATATTACTCACTAGACACTATATCACACACTAGACACTATATTACACACTAGACATTATATCACACACTAGACACTATATTACACACTAGACACTATATCACCACACTCGACACTATATACTCACTGACCACATATCACACACTAGACACTATATTACTCACTAGACACTATATCACACACTAGACACTATATTACGCACTTAGACCATATTACTCATAGACATTTATCACACACCGATTTATATCACGCACTAGACATCTATATTACTCACTGAGACACTATATTACTCACTAGACACATATCACACACTAGACACTATATGACGCACTAGACACTATATTATCACTAGACATTTTATAATCACACACTAGATATTTATATCCGCACTAGACACTATATTACCACTAGACAATATATCACACAATAGGACCACCTATATTATCACTAGACACTATATCATCACTAGACACTATAGTACTCACTAGACACTATATCACGCATAGACATTATATCACACACTAGATATTATATCCGCACAGACATATATACTCACTAGACATATATTACTCACTAGAAACTAGATCACACACTAGACAACTATATTACGCACTAGACGACTCTATATTTACTCACTAGAACATTATATCACACACTAGATATTATATCACGCACTAGAACTATATTACTCACTAGACACTATATTATCACTAGGACACTATTCACACACTAGACACTATATACGCAACTAGACACTATATTATCACTAGACATATATCACACACTAGATTATATATCACGCCTAGAAACTATATTACTCACTATAGCCACTATATTACTCAATAGACCCTATATCACACACAAGACACTTATATTAGACACTAGACACCTAATTACTAATAGACATATATAACACCACTAGATATTATATCACGCACTAGAACACTATATGACTCACTAGACCACTATATTACTACTAGACACTATATAAACACTGACACTATATGACTCACTAGACATCTTAGTTACTCACTAGACATTCGATCACACCCTACGATATTATATCACAACACTAGACACTATATTACTCACTAGGACACCTATATCACACACTAGCCACTATATTCGCACTAGAAACATATTACTCATAGACATTATATACAACTTAGATATTATATCACGCATAGAGACACTATATTACCTCACTAGACACTATATCACACACTAGAATTATATCACGCACTAGACCACGATATGCTCATAGACACCTATATTACTCACTAGACACTATATCACACACTAGACACTATATAGCACTAGACACTATATTACTCACTAGACTTATATCACACACTAGCTATGATATCACGGCACAACACTCTATTACTCACTAGACACTTAGATTACTCACTAGACACTATATCACACAATAGACACTATATTACGCACTAGACACTTATATATCACTAGACATTATATCACACACTAGATATTATATCACGCATAGAAATATTATTACTCCTAGACACTATATTACTCACTAGAACCTATATCCACTCAAGAGACACTATATTACTCACTAGAGATCTCTATCACACACTAGATATTAGATCACACACTAGAACTATATTACTCACTAGGGACACTAATTACGCACAGACACTATATCACACAATAGACACTATATGGCACTAAGACCACCTATTATTACTCACTAGACACTATATACACACACCTAGAACTATATTACGCAATAGACACTATATTACTCACTAGACATATATCACACACGAGACACAGATTACGCACTAGACACTATATCCACACACTAGGGGGGGGGGGGACACTATATTACGCACTAGGACACGAGATTACTCAGAGACACTATATCAACACTAGACACATAGTACGCACTAGACACTAATACTCAATAGCCACTATATCACACACTAGACACGAGATTACGCCACTAGACAATATATTACTCACTAGACATTAGATCACACAATAGATATTATACACACACTAACAGTGAATAGATACTCACTAGACATCGATCCACACTAGACACTTATATTACGCACTAGGACACTATATACTCACTAGACATTATATTCACACACTAGATATTATATCACACCACTAGATATTATACACCACACTAGACACTATATTACTCACTAGACACTATATCACACACTAGACACTAGATAAGCACTAGACACTATAGTACTCACTAGACATTATATCACCACTAGATATATAATCACACATAGAAATTATATTACTACTAGACACTATATCACACACTAGACACTATAGTACGCACTAGACACTATATACTCACGAGACATGAGATCACACACAGAAACTATATAGCACTAGACACTATATACTCACTAGACATTATATCACACACTAGACACTATATCACACACTAGACACTATATCACACACTAGACACTATATCAACACACTAGACACTATATTACTCACTAGACCACTAAATCACAGACTAGACAAAATCTGACACCACTAGACACTTTATCACGCACTAGACACTATATCATGCACTAGACACTATATCACACACTAGACATTATATCACGCACTAGACATTATATCACACACTAGATATTATATCACACACTAGATATCTAGATCACACACTAGACATTATATTACTCACTAGGACACTATATTACACACTAGAATATTATATTACGCACTAGACACTATATTACTCACTAGACATTATATCACACACTAGATATTATATCACACACTAGACATTATATTACTCACTAGACACTATATCACACACGAGACACTATATTACGCACTAGACATTATATTACTCACTAGACATTATATCTACCACTAGAACTATATACGGCACGAGACACTATAGTCACTCACTAGACTTAATCACAACAGACACTATATACTCACTAGACACTAAATCACAGACTAGACAAAATAGGACACACTAGACACTTTATCACGCACTAGACACTAAATCACAGACTAGGACACTATATCACACACTAGACACTATATTACACACTAGATATTATATCACCCACTCTCACTATATTACTCACTAGACATTATATTACTAACTAGACACTATATCACACATTAGACACTATATTACGCACTGGACACTATATTACTCACTAGACATTATATCACACAATAGACACTATATTACGCACTAGACACTATATTACTCACTAGACATTATATACACACTAGACACTATATTACGCACTAGACACTATATCACACATAGATATATATCACACATAGACATTTATATTACTCACTAGACCTAAGATCACACACTGACACTATTATTACGCATAGAACTCATATTACTCACTAGACATATATCACACACTAGAACACTATATTGCACTAGACACTATATTACCTCACTAGGACCACTAGACACTATATTATCACTAGACCCTATATCACTCACTAGACCTATATTATACTGACACTATATCACACACTAGACACAGATTAGCACTAGACACTATTACCCACTTAGACACTATATCACACACTAGAATTATATCAACGCACTAGGACATTTATATCACACACTAGATATTATATCACGCACTAGAAGATAATCAAACACTAGATATTATATCACACACTAGACACTATATTACGCACTAGACAAATATCACACACTAGACATTAATCACGCACCTAGACATTATATCACACTAGATATTAATCAACATAGATAATTATATCACACACTAGACATTATATTACTCACTAGACACTATATTACACACTAGATATTATATTACGCACTAGACACTATATTATCAACTAGGACATTTTATATCACACACTAGATATATAATCACACACTAGACCTTTATTACTCACCTAGACACTATTATCACACCATCGACACGATATACGAACTAAGACCACTATATTACTCACTGATTATATCACACACAGGACACTATATTACGCACTAGACACTATATTACTCACTAGACATTATATCACACACTAGACACTATATTACTCACTAGACACTAAATCACAGACTAGACAACAATATGACACACTAGACACTTTATCACGCACTAGACACTAAATCACACACTAGACACTATATCACACACTAGACACTATATTACACACTAGATATTATATCACACACTATACACTATATTACTCACTAGACATTATATTACTCACTAGACACTATATCACACATTAGACACTATATTACGCACTGGACACTATATTACTCACTAGACACTATATCAACACCCCTCGACACTATATTACGCACTAGACACTATATTACTCACTAGACCATATATCACACACTCAGACACTATATTACGCACTAGACACTATATCACCACCACTCGTATATTAATCACACACTAGACATTATATTAACTCACTAGACCACTATATCACACAATAGACACTATATGTACGCACTAGACACATATTACTACTAGACATATACCACACACTAGACACTATATTACGCACTAGACACTATATTACTCACTAGACACTATATATACTCACATAGACACTATATCACTCACTAGACACTATATTACTCACTAGGACACTATATCACACACTAGACACGTATATTCGCACTAGACACTATACACACTAGACACTATATCACACACTAGATATTATATCCACACACTAGACATTATATCACACACTAGACACTATATTACGCACTAGCCACTATATTACTCACTAGACACAATATCACACACTAGACACTATATTACTCACTAGACACTATATCACTCACTAGACACTATATACTCATAGACACGATATCACACACTCGACCCTATATACGCACTAGAACTATTTACACTCGACACTATATCACACACTAGATAGTACCGATCACACACTAGACTAGACATTAATCACACACTAGACACTATAGTACACACTAGACACTATAGTACGCACGAGACACTATTACACCCCCAACTTAGACACATATCACACACTATGATATTATATCAAACACTAGGACAGTATATCACACACTTAGACACTATATAACACACTAGACACTATATCACACACTAGACACTATATACGCACTAGAAACTATATTACTCACTAGACTTATTATCACACACTAGACACTAATTACGCACATAGACACTTATTACTCACTGACACTATATACTCACGAGACACTCTATCACTCACTAGACACTATATTACTCACTAGACAATATATCACACACTAGACACTATATTACGCACTAGACACTATATTACTCACTAGACATTATATCACACACTAGACACTATATTACGCACTAGACACTATATTACTCACTAGACACTATATTACTCACTAGACACTATATCCTCACTAGACACTATATCACCACCTAGATATTATATCACTCACTAGACACTATATCAAACACTAGACCACTGATATACGCACTAGACACTATATTACTCATAGACACTATATACGCACTAGACCACTATATTACTCAATAGACACTATTATCACTCACGAGACATATATAACACCACTAGATATTATATACTCACTAGGACAATATATCACACACTGACACTATATTTTACGCACTAGACACTATTACACACATAGAACTATAGTACTCCCTAGACATTATATCACACACGAGATATTATACAACACTAGAAATATATCACACACTAGACACTATATACTCATAGAATATATACACACTAGATATTATATCACACACTGACAATAGTATACTCACTAGACATTATATTCACAACACTAGATAGTATATCACACACTAGATATTATATCACACAACTAGACAGTATATCACACACTAGACACTATTATTATCACTAGACACTAATTACTCACTGACACTATATTACACTAGACATTATATCACACACTAGATATTATATCACACACTAGATATTATATCAACACACTAAGAGATAGGTATCACACACTAGATATTATATCAACCACAACTAGACAATTCTATCACACACTAGACACTATATTACTACTAGACATAATTAGTATCACTAGACACTAATTAATCACTGAATTCTATCACACACTAGATATTATATCAAACACTAGACACTATTATTACTCATAGACACTATATTCACACATAGACACTATACACACACTCGACACTATATCAACCACTAGACATATTTCCTCAATAGATAATTATATCAACACTAGATATATATCAACACTAGACACTATATTACTCACTAGACACTATATTACTCACTAGACATTATATCACACACTAGATATTATATCACACACTAGACATTATATCACACACTAGACACTATATTACTCACTAGATATTATATACCCACACACCCACTGATATTATATCACACACTAGACACTAATACGCAACTAGACACTATATACTCACTAGGACAATATATACCACGAGACACTGAATTACTCATAGACACTATATTACTCATTAGGACATTATCTCACCACAATAGTATTATATCACCACTAGATATTATATCACACACTCGAATATTATATCACACACTAGATATATATCACACACTAGACATGGTATATAACACACTAGACACTATATTCCACTAGACACTATTGACTCACTAGACACTTATTACCATGACATTATATCCCACACTAGATATTATATCACACACTTGACACTTATCACCACTAGACATATATTATCCACGAGAGTAGATCACACACTAGATCTGTATATCACACACACTCGACACTATATTACGCACGAGACACTATATACACGAGACACTATATATCCCAGACTAGGACAAATATGACACACTAGACACGTTATCACGCACTAGACACATATCACGACTAGACACTACATCACGCACCAGATTTATATTACACACCAGACACTATATTACACATAGACACACTATTACACACCAGACACTATAGTACACCCTAGAACACTATATTATAAATAATAGAGACTATATTACACACTAGACACTATGTTACACACTAGACACTATTACACACTAGACACTATATTACACACTAGACACTATATTACACACTAGGACACATATTACACAACAGACCCTATATTACACCCTAGACGCTATATTACACACAATAGACACTATATTACACACTAAACACTATATTACAAACTCGAACCATAGTACACCACCAGACACTATATTACAATATAGACCACTATATTGACACACTACAATATATTACACACTAGAAACTATATTACACACTAGATTACTATTATACACAAAATAGTACACATTAGACACTAGTAACACTAGACAATATAACACACTGGACACTACATATATACACACTAGACACTATATTACAACACTAGAAAAAATATTACACACCAGACACTATATTAACCCTAGAAGACACTTATTACCACATACATAATAGACACTATATATACACTAGACACTTATATTACACACTAAAACACTATAGTTACACACTAGACACTATATTACACACTAGACACAATATTACAACCAGACATATATTACCACCACTAGACATATAGGACAACATAATTAGGACACTATTATTATACACTAGACACCATAGTCACACTAAACACGATATTACAAACTAGACACAATAGTACAAATAAGACCATATATTACAAATTAATAGACATATATTACACACTAGACACTAATTACACACTAAAACTATATTACAACAATTCGACACCATAGTACACACCAGGGACCACTATATTACAAATAATAGACAACTATTTTACACACTCGACACATATACAACTAGATATATTAACACAACAAGAGTAAAACATTCAGACACTAGTAAAACTAGACACTATATTAAACACTGGGACACTACAGTATATTAACAACACTAGACACTATATACACACAGACACAATATCCACACCCAGACACTATATTACACACTAGACACGATATTACACATAATAGGACCACATATTACACACTAAACCACTATATTACACCACTAGGACACGATATTACCACCATAGACACATATTACCACACCCGACCACTATATTACAACCTAGACACTATATTACACATTAATAGACCATATATTCTACACTAGAATATATTACACACTAAACACTAGATTACACCCCCCCCCCCTAGACACTTATATTAACACTGACACACTATTCCAACCAGACACTATATTACAACCCTAGACACTATATTAACATAAAGACCCTATATTATACAACTAGGAACACATAGTACAACTAAACACTCTATTATATTACAAACTAGACCACCATAGTTACACAATCAGACACTATAGTACAAAATAAATATAGACACTATAGTGACACACTAGACACTATACTACAAACTTAAAACAATATATCAAACTAGACACCATAGTACCCACCAGACACTATATTACAAATAATAAACTATATACAACTAGACACTATATTAAACACGAGGGTACTATTATACACAACACTAGTACACATTAGACACTAGTACACACTAGACACTATATTACACACTGGAACTACAGTATATACACACTAGATATATTACACACTTAGCCACAATATTACACACCAGACACTATATACACCCTAGACCACTATATTTACACATAAGGAGGACGCTTAATTATTACACTAACACTATCGTACACACTAGACACTAGTACACACTAGACACTTCTATACACACTAGACCACTATATACATACGAGAGACTATATTACACACAAGAACTATATTACACACTACGACACTATATTCACACTAGACCACTATATTACACACTCGGATTATATTCACAACTAGGACACTATGTTCACAACTAGACACTTATATTTCCGTCCTCGCCACTATATGACGCCTAACACTATTGACACACGACGCTAGACACTATATCACGCACTATCAATATATCACGCACTAGACTCTAGATCAGCACTAGACGCATATACACGCAACTAGACGCTATATCACGCACTAGACGATATCACGCAATAGATCCTATATCACGCACTAGCGCTATATCACGCACTAGACGCTATATCACGCACTAGACGCTATATCATGCACTAGACGCTATATCACGCACTAGACGCTATATGACGCACTAGACGCTATATGATGCACTAGACACTATATCATGCACTAGACACTATATCACGCACTAGACACTATATCACGCACTAGACACTATATCACGCACTAGACACTATATGACGCACTAGACACTATATGGCGCACTAGACACTATATCGCGCACTAGACACTATATCGCGCACTAGACACTATATCGCGCACTAGACACTATATCGCGCACTAGACACTATATCGCGCACTAGACACTATATCGAGCACTAGAGACTATATCACGCACTAGACACTATATGACGCACTATTTCACTATATGACGCAATAGACACTATATCGCGCACTAGGACACTATATCGCGCACTAGACACTACATCGCGCACTAGACACTACATCGCGCAATAGAAAATAAATCGCGCCAATAGACACTACATCGCGCACTAGACACTACATCGCGCACTACATCGCGCACAGACACTACATCGCACACTACATCGCGCACTAGACACTACATCGCGCACTAGACACTACATCGCGCACTAGACACTACATCGCGCACTAGACACTACATCGCGCCATAGACATTACATCGCGCACTAGACACTACATCGCACACTACATCGCGCACTAGACACTACATCGCACACTACGACCACTATATCGCGCACTAGAGGGACTAATCACGCACTAGGACACTATATGACGCACATTCACTATAGACTCACTAGACACTATACGACG
>JAACNH010001679.1:0-61900 GCA_019447015.1 Hymenochirus boettgeri | reverse complement strand
CTCATGGCCCTTATTGTAACCTCCCTGGGGTCTTATCATGGGGGGGGTGGGTGGCTGGATTCAGTGGCCTGTAACCTCCCTCTCCCTGGGGTCTTATTATGGGGGTGGGGGTGGCTGGATCCAGTGGCCTGTAACCTCCCTGGGGTCTTATCATGGGGGGGTGGGTGGCTGGATTCAGTGGCCTGTAACCTCCCTCTCCCTGGGGTCTTATCATGGGGGTGGGGGTGGCTGGATCCAGTGGCCTGTAACCTCCCTGGGGTCTTATTATGGCCATGGGGGGTCTCCCTCCCTGGGGACTGGGGTGTTATCATGGGGGGCGGGGGCTGGCTGGATTCAGTGCGCGGGCAGCTTCAGCTTGGCCTATAACCTCCCTGGGGTCTTATCATGGGCATATGACTTAGGGAGAGATTATTAGGGGTATGTGGTCAAAAGGGCTGCTGGGATATTTGTTATGGGTCTGTGTATAGGGAGGGGGTTAGGGGTGTACCGTGTAATGTTGTCATAGGGGGTGCTGGTTAGGGCCCTGCTGAAAGAGTCTACCTTGACGTGGTAGCAGGGCTTACAAATCTTTTGGGTAAAATCTTTTATACTACAGAAAGTATGGCATTTCTAATTTACTGTAACATGTATAGCACAGGATATAAAACAAGTTAGTTGGACCCACAAAAACCTGAAAGGAGCAATATAGTAGTGACAACACAAGCTATTTGAGAAAGGGATGTAATACCTGTTTATAGGATGTAATACCTGTTTATATATATATAATCGACTGACTGAGGAATTGTTTACATACATGATAGGAAGCTCAAAATCTTAAAATGTTAGCCACGCCCAATGACAAAGCCACGCCCACTGGCAAAGCCACGCCCAATCCAATGCAGCGGCGGAGCGCATTCTAAAGTTTGGCTCAGGCAGCAAAAACCCTAGAAGTGCCCCTGGGGGCAGATATCTTTGTCAGAACTGAAGAGAACTTAAATATCTGGTTACAAATGCATATAATAAAATGGGAAAAATAACAGTGGGGGTTGCGGGCAGATAACTGACAAGTCACCAGTTTTTTTTTAAGGGTGGACATGCCCTTTAAATGCTACTAAAACACATGGAAAGATCAGTTCTGTAGAATTAAACCTTTTATGTTACGGACTTTTCTTTTTGTCTTTCATTTTCCTTTAAAGTTAATTTTCAGAAAACTCTGTAATGATAAGTAACCCTAAGAAATAATAGCACTGAGCTGAATCCTACAAATGAAGCCTACAGCACATATCAGTGTTATAGTGCCTTCTCACCACCATTATATAGTGGATAATGCACCCACAACTGTAAATTATAAGGATATTAGAAGTCACCGAGGAGTTCCATGACCATATAAAAGCACGAGGCCGCAGGCCGAGTACCTTTTATACAGGGCACGGAACTCCAAGGTGACTTCTAATATAATTATAATTTACAGTTGGGGGTGCATTATTTATTATAACCTACCCCTTTTTGGCTTCTGGTTTCTTCTCCTCCTGGAACTGTAAGATTATAAGGCTGTAATCTTACAGTTCCTCCCATAGAAATCCACCACAGGGGTAGGTTATATCATGTATCATGTATAGCCCTTGTAAAAAAAGTTAGTGGTAGAAATAAACCTGCGGTATTGGACCTTTAATGCAGGTTTATATGTTGGGTGTGCATCCAATGGGGGGACCTGTGATTGTGTGGGTGTGCACCAGCTTAGCTCCCTCGTGGTCATTTCTCTTTTACATTTTTAAGGTATTATTGTAAACAATGGTCACCGCTGGAAGGAGATGCGCCGATTCTCTGTGACTACATTGAGAAACTTTGGGATGGGGAAACGATCAATGGAAGAGAGGATACAAGAAGAGGCTCTGCACCTTATACAGGCGATAAAGGAGACTGGTGGTGAGGTCTAGATGGACAACGAAAGAGATTAGCTCTAAAGGAACACTAAGGAGAAGAAAAGACGTTTCATCCCCTGGTTCTATAATTCTATAGAGGGTAGGAACAAAAGTAATCCTACCTCTCCCCCCATGTTTGCATTAAGTTAAAAGCAATCCGAGCGCTCACTACTAGCATTCCCATAGGGAACCGCATGATCAGTCGGAATTTTCTGACATGCCCGATCGTTCGTTTGTCCGATCCAGACGAACAAACTATCGATGTCGGTCGCAGCCGCCCACCCAAGCCAATAATTTAGGTCAGTCTACGGAAAGTGCCGTGAATCGGACGGTCGGCCAAAACTATTGGCTGGTGTGTACCCAGCCTAAAGTATTGCTAGCAGCTCTCTGTCTAACAAAATTCCTGTTACAGTTCAGGGTCCCCTGTAAAAATATTTTCCATCACAGTCAGGCAGGGGAGTGGGGTGGCTGAGAGATGCTAGCAAAAGCTTGTTCCTATCTTCCATAAAATTATAGAATGATGGAGAAGAAATGATGTTTTTTTGCTTTAGTGGTCCTTTAAAGAGGATTTATATTGACTAACTGAAAACTACCAAATGTTAGATTTTTATACAGAATATCTAAAAATTGACATGGTTAGTACTTAGAAAAGCCAATCAAATATTTCAGGTGTTATAATAATTTGGCCACAGAAGAAGGAATGTGTGTTACCATGTTGGGTGGACTGGCTGAAAGACAGGGAGATTCAACAGGGAGATTCAATAAAAGTTTGTTAAAAATGGTGCTAATTTAGCCCCAACCAATCAGATTTTAGCTTTCAAATGTTAAATAAGATGTGATTGGTTGGGGCAATTAGCCTACAATTGGCTAATGCACTGCTGGAAAACGGTCAAGTTGTCTAGTGGAACACAAAAGTCTACAATATATAGAATAGGTTTGGTGTCACTGGAAGTTCTGGTTCCAAATGAAAAGAATCTAGATACAGACACAACTATTACTACAATCTGTAATATTTAGCTGTCATTCAACTGCTCTTTTATTATAAATTCTTCTGCTGTGTGCCATTTCACTGTAAAAAGTTGGCAGGATGACAATTAAGCCAAGAGGATTTGAGTGTAAACTGCATGGTGGGAAATTCCGCGCTCCTAGTGAATGACTGATGGTTACTGAGCATGCTGAACTTAACAGAAAGTCAGAAAAACTGGAATGGTTTAAGAGGGGGAGGAGGAATATTGAAAACTACAGTGTGCTACTACACAAATACCCTTTTTTTATGAGTCATTGTTCTTACTTAATGTGGCCATACACATGGGATTTCTAATGCAATGTGCTAAAAGATCACATTGGTATCTGTCGGCACATTGTGATGGGAAATGCACACATTGACCCGACCAATCACAAATATGTGGTTTAGGGACCGGTCAGCCATGTATCTATACACTGGCCAATAGTATTGGCTCACTGTACTTTAAAGTAAAGGTAGACGATACTGACAGATAAAAAATTTACGTCTTTCCTGACCAACTGTAATGTAAACCACAAACGTGGGATTACCTCCCTGTAAACGTGGGATTGACTAACCTGTCAACAATGAAAAATAACATGTTACATGGCTATTCTGGGTATCTACACAGCCCAGGGTCTGGGTTTCTAATACAGATAAGCTGTTCACTTCAGGGACTTTAATAAGAGCTGCTATTGAAAAAAACCCTTCTCAAAGTCACACCTACAAAGGGTTAATGTGACTTTAAAGGGACACTATACTCGTGCAGTAACTGACGTCTCTCTAACGGGATTTACGGGGCCATACCAGTTAATTTTGTATTTGATGGAGGGTGGGGAGAGCAGTGAACATTGTTTAATTCATCTGGGATAAGGATGATTGAGCCCTAGCCTAGACAGTTACAATAACAGTTTGTTAGGTTTCCTTTTAACCCTGTATTCACAGGTGAACCATTCGATCCTCTGGAACTTCTTGGACGATCGGTAAACAACATCCTCAATCTGGTTGTGTTTGGCAGACGATGGGATTATGAAGACCAACAGTTCCTCCTGTATCTAAAAATCACCTTCAGCTTGGTTGGTTTTATCAGATCTCCATTAGGAGTGGTGGGTTGGTTTGTTAATTGATTAATTACTATGAATATGATAGACAAGTATCTGTCCAGTCTGGTGGGTCAATCTTTGTCTCGTAACCTAATAAATATTCCTTCTACATGTAGTAGTCATTAGGGCTTATCTTTGCTTGTCTTTGGATGTGCATTTTCATTAGTAATGGACCCGAACCCGAGTTCAGGCCGAACTTTATGAGTTTGGACAAAATCAAACTAATTCTCGAATTGGTAACACATGAATGAAACGTTCAATTTCGGCAACCCTTGAATGTAACGTTCGATTTTGGTAATCCTCAAATCTAAAGTTCGATTTCGCTAACCCTTGAATGTAGCCTTTGATTTTGGTAACCCTCGAATGTATCATCAGTAACCCTCAAATGTAGCGGTTGATTTTGGTGTCCCTCGAATGTATTGATCGATTTCGGTAACCCTCAAATGTATCATTCGGTAACCCTGGAATGCAGCGGTCGATTTTGGTAACCCTCAAATGTAGCGGTCGTTTTCAGTAACCCTCAAATGTAGCCTTCGATTTTGGTAACACTCAAATGTATCGTTGATCAATCCTTGAATGTAGCAGTCGATTTTGGTAACCCTCGAATGTATCGGCCGATTTTGGCAACCCTCGAATATAGCGTCCGATTTCGGCAACCCTCGAAAATAGCGGCCGATTTCAGTAACCCTCTAATGTAGTGGTCGATTTCGGTAACCCTTTGAATGTAGCCTTAGATTTCAGTAGCCCTCGAATATAGTGCCCAATTTTGGTAACTCTCAAATGTATTATTCGGTAACCCTCGAATATAGCGGCCAATTTTGGTAAACCTCAAATTTATCGTTCGGTAACCCTCAAATGTAGCGGAAAATTTTGGTAACCCTCAAATGCATCGTTCAGTAACCCTCAAATGTAGCGTCCGTTTTCAGTAACCCTCAAATGTAGCCTTCGATTTTAACACTCAAATGTATCGTTGGGTAATCCTTGAATGTAGCGGTCGATTTTGGTAACCCTTGAATGTATAGTTCGGTAACCCTCGTATGTAGTGGTCAATTTCGGTAACCCTCAAATGTAGCTGTCAGTTTTGGTAACCCTCAAATGGGTTATACATTATTATTGTTACAGAAATTGGTGAAAATACAGAGAAAATGGCAAATAATAAACCATTATAATTATGCCCCTTTTTGCACTGTTTTTCAAAGTCATTTGTCCAATGGAGTTTCTGGTGCCGCATGACAGTCATTCTGGCAAATACCAATCTCCTGTTTACAAATGCCATAAGTTTTTCTGCAAGGCAGTAAGGATGTGAGAGGCCATTATGAAGACAGCAATGCACTATGCAGCTAAAAACACATTGGGAAGATGGCAGTTTATCAGTCAAGACTCTGTGGCACTAGGGACCATTGAATTGACATAATGTTAAGTGTGAGCTGTTGCACATGCACAACGTTTAAGGAATGCACCTGAGGAAGGGGAAAACGTTGAAACATTGTGCACGTACAATTTCACAATAAAAGTATAAACACGTGTGTTCCTCTCTATTTTTTTTGAATGATCGAGGATTCCTGTGGTTAACAGTTTGGAAGATACAGCACCAGTGAGTCTATTAGGCTGGGTACACACCAGCAGATATTTACGGACGACCGTCCGATTCGATCGTTCGTCCAGATTGGACAATCGGACATGTCGGTAAATTCCGATCGATCGTCTGGTTCCCTATGGAACCGGACAATCAATCCTTCGCACTTTCGGCCACGGCTGAATTTGCCGCGACCGTCAGACAAATAGTCCCTTCGTGTGTACCCAGCCTTACACCAGAGTGTGAGGAGAAACACATCTGACAATTAATTGTGAGATGTATATATCTTGTTAACAAAGTCAATAGATGTAATTCTCCATGTTCTTCCCACAGACATACTCTGCATTTCCCAGGATAATGAGGAATCTTCCAGGCCCTCATCAGAAGATATTCCAAAATAATGAGTTGCTGACATCTTTTTTCCGTGAGCAGGTTGAGTCTCACAGAAGGACACTGGATGTAGATTCACCCCGGGATTTCATTGACTGCTTCCTCATCAAAGCTAATGAGGTGAATATTCCGGAGATAAAAGCTATTAATGTCCATGTTGTGTGATAATCTAACATATGAAATCCACCAGCTAATATTAGGAAGCAACAGACATTGGGTCATATTTACAACGGCGTGGTATCACGCATTAGCGATACTGCGTGTTATCAATAAGTTACAACGGACATTGGTGGTTCATTTACGAGCGTTTGGTTGTAGAATACCATGAGGTAATAAACTACCACATTGGTATTCTGTGGGGATCGTAAATCTATGATTGCGGTTGTAGATTTACGATTGTTATCATAGATTTACGATCGTTTTTACAATCTTAAAATTTACAATTGTTTTAGTGATCATTAAAGCCATGGTATCGCTTTTTAGCAACAACCCGCATTTATAAATATGGTGCATTGTTCTTTTATGCCGGAGAGATCTACTGATCACTACTATCCTCTTAGGACAGAACAGGCTCAGCTTCACCTTCTCAGGCTACTCCCACTAGTAGTAACCTTCGTTTGGGAATCTTAAAGAAGATTTATACTTAATTGCCCCTTTCCTCCTTCCCATTAGTACACAGTGTGAGGTCCTAAAACCCTCACCTTGGGTAATTTCCCAATCAGCTGTTTTGCTCCCCTTCTGCTCCAGGTCAGCCAATGGGCTTCTTATTGGTCACACCGTGGACTGAAGAAAGAATATGGAAGTGTACTGGAGCAGCAAGTGAAACAGGGTTTGCTTTCTGAGGATTGGAGGATAAATATAAAGGAAACCAGAGCAGCTGATTAGGAAAGTGCCCATGGATAAGGACTTAGTGGGGGGAGGTAAGTATAATGCTCTGTTAAGATTCCCAAAGAAAAGGTGCCCATACATTATTAAACATACCTCCTGACATTTCTGTGGCGTTTCCCAAAACGTTCCAACTCGTTCCTTTTGCACTTAAGCTACAGGCGTTACGAAGGTTATGGAGTGTGGGAGTGGATCAAAGCTAGACCAGCATACACATTATTCTTCTGTTCTGCATTACAAGTCAACTAAAGGAGATGGAAGGTGTCTTCATTTCTACCACAATCTAAGACTGTGCACACACGTTCCAATATTTTGGGCCATGAATAAAATATAAGATCTCATTTTCAACCACAACCGACCAATGTTGTTTGATCGGATGTGGTGGTAATTTTGTTCTTTTGATCTTTAATTCCGTCCCTGGTCCATTTGATGCTAACTGTGATTCTGGTAGCTCCACCAGCTCCACATGTATGTATGTATGTATTTTATTTCTTATATAGCGCTACATATTCTGCAGCGCTTTACGCAATTCACATCAGGCCCTGCCCCATAGATCTTACAATCTAATCACTTTATGTACACATACAACCTATCAGTATGTCTTTATGATTGTGGGGGAAACCGGAGTGCCCAGAGGAAACCCATGCAAGCACGGCGAGAACATACAAACTCCTTGCAGATGTGTCCAAGGGTAGAATTGAACTCAGGACCTCAGTGCTAACCACTGAGCCACCGTGCTGCCCACATAGCCATCGTGCTGCCCACGTGTAAGACATTTATTGTATATCTATGAACTTGCAGTTTGTAGAATGGTGAGTTCAGTGTTAGTATCATGTCATGTCACATTCTCTAACAGCAAAAGGATGTACAAGGAAGTGAATTCTTCATGGAAAACCTGGTGTATACAGTATTGGATATATATGCGGCTGGGACAGAGACCACCACTAACACCCTTCAGTTCAGCTTGTTAGTCATGCTAAAATACCCTCACATCCAAGGTGAGACCGATTAAAGGTGACGTTTCTATAGAGGGGGCATTTTGTAAGTGTCTTCAGTAACATCTTAAGATGATGGAAGAAATGTCTGCTTTCAGCTCGAATGCAAAAGGAGATTGACTGCATTGTTGGACTCCATCGATTGCCGGAGGTAGCACATCGGACACAGATGCCCTACACCAATGCAGTAGTTCATGAGATACAAAGGTTCTTAGACATTGTACCAATGGCTCTTCATCACAAAACAACAGAAGACATGACATTCCGAGGTTTCAATATACCAAAGGTGAGAGGATGATGGGAATATTTATAGATTTAAGTCAATTACTATAAAATCTGTCCAGGTTTATTGATTTTGTTGCCTCAAGATTCTCTTGTATTATTAGTAAATGCACTTTAAAAAATTAATATTTTAGCGTTATTACAGGGAACCACTGTTATTCCCATGCTTGGATCAGCTCTCTGGGACCCGGACCACTGGGAGACACCAGAGGAATTTAATCCTGAACATTTCCTAGATGAGAAAGGACAGTTCTGTAATCAGGCAGCGTTCATTCCATTCTCTGCAGGTATAAAATATACAACTGGTGGGTCAAATGCCTGTGAAAAAAACAGTGAAATGAACGTTTACAGGACAGGATAATATATCCCATCATTATCCTTTACAGGGAAGAGATCCTGTCCAGGAGAAGGACTGGCTCAGATGGAACTTTTCCTCTTCCTCACTGCACTGCTCCAGAAATTCACAATCAGAGCTGCAAGTCCGACTGATACATTCAACCTTGGAACTCTGAGAAGAGCCTTCCGTAAACAGGGGCTCTATTATCAGATGAGAGCCGTCCCTAGAATGTGTACTGAGGGGGGCGGAGATTAGACCTAATGACTAATAGTGAGATGTAAAGCACAGTGGGGAAATATATGAGTGATTGGTGCTAAATCTGTTCTATATATAGAATAATGTACCAGTTTTGTAACTGTTTCCTTAACACGTTATTAATTAAACATTCTATATTAACTATACCATGGCTACTAGACAACCATTTTATATAATAACCACAATTTAAATGTTCCACTGTAACAGCTGCTTGTAGTATAGTGATTGTCAGAGCAATATGAAACATTATAGACTTAATGCTGTATGATGAAAGTGATCATTTAAATTTCACAATTCCTTCTAATTAAATTTTTTTTTTATTATCATGTGTATTGTTGCCATAGAAACAAAAAATGCTATGGGTATTTGTGGTGTATCAGCAAGTGTGTGTACCTGTGTCTATGAAGTGTTAGGAGGTATGTTTTTGCATTTTAGATGGTATAGGTATGGTTGCCATGGAAATGGAAGGTAGGTTGTGTTGTGTGGTTGTATCAGTAGGTGTGTGTACCCCAATCTGTGTGGTGTAAGGGGTTATGTTTTTGTATTTTAGACACTTTAAAACAAACGTTTTGATGGTTTAGGTATGGTTGCATTGGAAAAGGATGGGTAAGTTGGGTTCTAATGGTTTATCAGTAGGTGTGTGTACCTATGTCAGTGGGGTGTTAGGGTTTCCGTTTTGCATTGCAGACCATAAAATTAACTTTTTTGATTGTTTAGGTATGGTTGTCATGGAAATGGAAGGTAGGTTGTGTTGTGAGGGTGAATCAGTATGTGTGCGCATTTGTGCCTGTGTGGTGTTAGGGGGTATTTTTTTGCATTTCAGACAGTTGAACTGGAGGGCTGGCCTAAAAGTGGCTGCTGAACCCACCATCCCTCCAGTTCAGCAGCCACTGATAGGTCAACATTTCAGTTCACCAGATGCTGTTAGGTCAGCCTTCAGAGGCTGGTAAATTGGAGGGCTGATTTAAAAGTTTCAGCCCCTGAACAGAGACTGGTACATATATGTTTGCTCTCAGTGATTGGTACATACAAGTATGGACAAAGTGAATGTGACTTTTACATAAGTTTGCCCGCAGTGATTGGTACATACAAGTTTTCCCACAGTGAGTGTGACTGGTACATATAAGTTTTCCCACATAAATTGTGCCCCAAACCAATCAGATTTATTTAATTGTGAAAAAGCTAACATCTGATTGGTTGGGGCAAATTCAGCGCCATTTTAACAATAAGAACTTTTATTGAATAACCCTGATTGTTCCCTGTTCGAATCCCAACTTGGGCCATATTTATAAACGCGCAGTATCGCACATTAGTGATACCACACGTTATCGGTAAATAACTACGACCAAAGTAAATGTACGACAATGATCGTACATTTATGCCGAACGTCGGTTAATTTACGAACCTCCGATTTATGCGGAAGTATAGCAACAGTATTCTATGGAGACCGTTAACTTAGATTTACGATTGTTTTAACAATCTTTTAAACAATTGTAAATTAACAATCATTTTAGCAAACGTTAAACTGATTGTTAAAGGCACGTTAACCGTAAAAAAATAATGATATGTACCTTTATAAACATGGCTATAAATCCGTTCTTTCTTAGGAAATCCTTTATTCAGCCAGCAAAGGTGTTGTAGACACAAAAGTGGTGAAAAAAACAAGTAATATTTGTTTACCCTGATGGGTGATATTGAACCAAAAATGATTAAAATAGCAAGTTAAACCCATGGTTCGGATTTCAATATATATTTTTATTAACAGGTCATAAACTCTTAAGACATCTGATATATCAAACAACATTCAAATAAATATAATTAATGTTGAGTAATAATAATATATGCATAAACATTATCAGGGTTATCAATAAAAGTTTTTTATTGTAAAAAATGGTGCTAATTTTGCCCCAACCAATCAGATGTTAGCTTTCAAATGTTAAATAAGATCTGATTGGTGGGGGGCAAAATTAGCACATATTTAACCGATAAGAACTTTTATTGAATCTCCCTGTATGCAACCTTGTGCCCTCTTATAATATTAAAATGACGAAAATGGCAAGAGATTAATAATAAATTTAAAGGTCTAAGAATAATGCAAAAATGCAACATCTCATAATAAGTAAAAAGGACAGAAAATAAAAATGACATAGGAAATGGCCTATCCCCAACTAAATTTACACTGAGTTTTAAAACATGGCACCCTTGATACCTGCAGATATGGAGTTACTTTTTTTTAACCTATTTAAAGTGTGGTGACTGCAGTTAATATGCAAAATCATAGAAACTTTTTCATAATACATACATAGAGTCAATACATAGTTACATAATACATACATAGAGTCAATACATAGCTACATTATACATACATAGAGTCAATACATAGTTACATGATACATAAATAGTCAATACGTAGTTACATAACAAATACATAGAGTCAATACATAGCTACATAATACATACATAGAGTCAATACATAGTTACATAATACATACATAGTGTGAATACATAGTTACACAATACACACATAGTGTGAATACATAGTTACATAATACATACATAGAGTCAATACATAGTTACATAATACATACATAGAGTCAATACATAGTTACATAATACATACATAGTCAATACATAGTTACATAATACATACATAGTGTGAATACATAGTTACATAATACATACATAGAGTCAATACATAGTTACATAATACATACATAGTCAATTGTTGTAAATTAACAATCATTTTAGCAAACGTTAAACTGATTGTTAAAGGCACGTTAACCGTAAAAAATTATAATGTACCTTTATAAACATGGCCTATAAATCCGTCTCTTTCTTAGGAAATCCTTTATTTCAGCCAGCAAAGGGTGTAGCACAAAAGTGGTGACAAAAACAAGTAATATTTGTTTTTACCCTGATGGGTGATATTGAACCAAAAATGATTAAAATAGCAGTTAAACCCATGGTTCGGATTTCAATATATATTTTTTTTATTAACAGGTCCATAAACTCTTAAGACATCTGATATATCAAACAACATTCAAATAAATGATAATTAATGTTGAGTAATAATAATATATTGCATAAAACATTATCAGTGTTATTCAATAAAAGTTTTTTATTGTAAAAAATGGTGCTAATTTTGCCCCAACCAATCAGATGTTAGCTTTCAAATGTTAAATAAGATCTGATTGGTTGGGGCAAAATTAGCACCATTTTAACCGATAAGAACTTTTATTGAATCTCCCTGTATGCAACCTCGTGCCCTCTTATAATATTTAAAATGACGACAATGGCAGAGATTTAATAATAATTTAAAGGTCAAGAATAATGCAAAAATGCAACATCTCATAATAAGTAAAAAGGACAGAAAATAAAAATGACATAGGAAATGGCCTATCCCCAACTAAATTTACACTGAGTTTTAAAAACATGGCACCCTTGATACCTGCAGATATGGAGTTACATTTTTTTTAACCTATTAAAGTTGGTGACTGCAGTTAATATGCAAAATCATAGAAACTTTTTCTAGTTTGTTGGTCTTTATAGCAAATCTCTTTTAAAAACATTTCAATTTAAAAAAAATAAATTGAAATGTCTAATTTGACTGCAAATCAAGTAAATATGAAAGTCAATATTCTTATTTTTTAAATATTTTTATTAAAAAATATTTTAAGGTGAGAAAAACCTACAGTTCGATTGGATTTCTCAAACAGTTATTCTTTGTTAATGGGGGTTGTGAATCCTTTATAAATGTCATAAGATGTAATTTGTTCAGATGGTCGAAGACTTTTCCACGCAGTGCCTTGGTCCTTATTCCATATATTAAAGGGTTCAGTAAAGGAGGAAAGACTACAAATGTTAATGAGAGCAGTATGTGAACATACATTGGAAGACTATTGTCCCCAAGTCTGAATCTTACAAAAATAAACACCCCCCCAACCAAGTAAATGGAGAATCCAAGAATGTGTGTCATCAAAGTGTGAATGGCTTTGCTACGGGCCTCCCTGGAGATCTTTAGGCAGATTAAAAATATCTTCACATATGAATAAGTAATGATTGATAAGGCAAAGAAAAAACAGGTCAATGTAATAATAATCCCATAGAGATTATTTACAGAAGACTCCACACAAGACAAGATCATAATGGATAAGTTATCACAAAACACATTTTTAATCAATGCCCCACAAAAGGAAAGTCTTGCTGATAAAATTACAGCTACTAAGACAATGGTAAAAGAAAAGAAAAGGGCCGATAAAAGGAGTTTCACAGCCTTCTTCTTGGTCATCAGGATTCCATATCTCAATGGGTGGCAGACGGCTAAGTATCTGTCATAAGCCATCATTGTGAAAGAGTAAAGTTCATAAAAGGTGTAAGTCATTAGACTGAGAACTTGACTAAAACATCCAGCGTGAGAGATGGAATAAGATGAAGTTAGCAAGTCAATGATAAACTTTGGGAAGAACGAGGAGCTCCCCAACATTCCATTGAATGAAAGGTTGCAGATCAAAATGTACATGGGCTGGTGGAGAATTTCTTCTTTCAGAACCACAAATACAATTTCAGAGTTTAAAAGCATGATGAAGATGTATATGAAAAGGCAGACCAAGGAGTAGATGTACTTCAATTTCTCCATTTCCACAATCCCTAGAAGAACAAAGTTATTGTTTACAGAGGATACATTTTCCATCCTTAAATTAGATTCCTATTGTTCTGGTTTTTGAAAATTGAGGTTTTTGATCCAATATAATATATATAACACTGAGAGGAACAGATACATTTTCAGCCAAAGGAAACTATCAAATCCTAAATAAAATTGTACATGTCTTGACAATGATCGACAGTATGCCAACTTATACGAAGAAACATGTAATACGGTGTTATCCTTTTTAGAATATCTACTAGAGATGATCTGAATGAGCTGTGATCTCTTTAAATAGATTAAGAGAAACAGGTTTCTACTTCTGCAACCTGTTCAGGATCCCCAGTGGAGTTTCTTCACTTGAGTAATTATGCCCACCGAGAAAATTCACCGTTGCAAGTTTACAGAGGGAAAAACTAATTAGTTATTTCTATTATTTTACAATTTAGCTGTACCAATATAAACGATCTATAATCCACAATAAATACTTTTTTACCAAAATCAATGGCATAGTTGTGTTTCTTGCAATAAACTACATTTACCAAAGAATGGTTACTTGTAGTTCATAAGCCAATTCATTGAGAAGAGTAAAGGCCATCTGGATAAATAAAGATTTAGGGGCATATTTAGAAAAGTCTACATTTTTTGCCTAGTTAATAACGGCGAAAATCGCAGCGAAAACAACCCTTTTTGGGACTTCTTTTCGCGGTATTTATAAAAAACGGGGGGGAAACGACTTTGCGTCTGAAACAGGCAAACAGGCGCGATAAAGAACGAAAACTTAATGCATCTACAAGATGATTGCATTGCGAAAACCACTAGAAACGCGATAAGGTCACTATAACACAATCTAACCCAAAAAATGTCCACCTCACATTAACAAATAAGTAACAAACATTTTATTCATCAAATACATTTCTAATTTCAATCCAATTTTCTCATGCGCGGTCGCCTTTCTAATGCATAATCACCTTCCTCATGCACGGTCGCCTTTCTAATGCATAATCACCTTCCTCATGCACGGTCGCCTTTCTAATGCATAATCACCTTCCTCATTCGTCATGTCTAAATGCATAATCACTCCTCATGCACGGTCGACTTTCTAATCGCATAATCACTTCCTCAGTCGGCTTCATCTCCTCAGCCGTCGCTTTCCAATCATATCAACTCTCAAGTATAAGTCGACCTTTCTAATACATAATCACTTCCTGATGGCTGGGTACACCTTTCAATCAATACTAATCACCTTCCTCATGCGCGGTCGGGCCTTTCTAATGCACATCACCTTCCTCATGCACGGTCGCCTTTCTAATGCATAATCACCTTCCTAATGCACGGTAGCCCTATTCTAATGCATTAATCACCTTCCTCATGCACGGTCGCCTTTCTTAAGCATAATCCCTTCCCAGCACGGTCGCACTTTCTAATGCATAATCACCTTCTCATTGCACGGTCGCCTTTCTAATGCATATCACCTTCCTCATGCCGGTACGCCCTTTCTTAATGCCTAATACACCTTCCTCATGCACGTCGCCTTTCTAATCATAATTCTTACCTCATTGCACGGTCGCCTTTCTAATCATAATCACCTTCCTCATGCACGTCGCCTTTCTAATGCATAATCACTTCTCATCACGGTCGCTCTTTCTAATGAATAATCACCTTCCTCATGCACGGTCGCTTTTCTAATGGCAATCATCTTCCTCATGCACGGTCGCCTTTCTAATGGTAATCACACTTCCTCATGCACGTCGCTTTTCTAGATAATCACCTTCCTCATGCACGGTCGCTTTTCTAATGCATAATCACCTTCCTCATGCACGGTCGCCTTTCTAATGCATAATCACCTTCCTCATGCGCTGGTCGCCTTTCTAATGCATAATCACCTTCCTCATGCACGGTCGCCTTTCTAATGCATAATCACCTTCCTCATGCAAACGGTCGCCTTTCTAATGCATAATCATCTTCCTCATGCACGTCGCCTTTCTAATGCATAATCCACCTTCCTCATGCGCGGTCGCCTTTTAATGCATAAATCACCTTCCTCTGCACGGTCGCCTTTCTATGCATAATCACCTTCCTCATGCACGGTCGCCTTTCTAATGCATAATCACCTTCCTCATGCACGGTCGCTTTCTAATGATAATTCACCTTCCTCATGCACGGTTCGCCTTTTCTAATGCATAATCACCTTCCTCTATGCACAGCGGTCGCCTTTCTAATGCATAATCACCTTCCTCATGCACGGGTCGCCTTTCTAATGCATAATCACCTTCCTACATGCACAGTGCGCCTTTCTAATGCATAATCACCTTCCGCATGCATGGTCCCGCTTTTCTAATGCATAATCACCTTCCTCACATGCACGGTCGCCTTTCTATGCATAATCACTTCCTCATGCACGTCGACTTTCTTAAGGCATAATCACCTTCCCTCATGCACGGTCGCTTTCTAATTGCATAATACTTCTCATGCACGGTGCTTTTAGATAATCACCTCCTCATGACGGTCCGCCTTCTAATAGCATAATCACCTTCCTCATGCACAGTCGCCTTTCTATGCATATCACTTCCTCATGCACGGGTGCCTTTTCTAATGCATAATCATTCCTCATGCACGGTCGCCTTCCTAATGCAATCATCTACCTTCATGCACGGTCGCCTTTCTAATGCATAATCCCTTCCTCATGCAACGGGTCGCGCTTTCTAAGCTATAATCACCTTCCTCATGCACGGTCGCCTTATTGAACTAATCACCTTCCTCATGAAACGGTCGCCTTTCTAATGCATAATCACCTTCCTCATGCACGGTCGCCTTTCTAATGCATAATATCCTTCCTCATGCACGTATCGCCTTTTAATGCATAATCACCTTCCTCATGCACGTCGCCTTTCTAATGCATTTAATCACCTTCCTCATGCGACGGTCGCCTTTCTAATGCATAATCACCCTTCCTTCATGCACGGTCGCCTTTCCAAGCATAATCACCTCTCAGCACGGTCGCTTTCTAATGAATAACACCTTCCTCATGCCGGATCGCCTTTCTAATGAAATCAACTTCCTCATGCGCGGTCGCCTTTCTAATGCACGAAGACCTTCCTCATGCACGGTGCCTTTCTAATGCAATCCTTCCTCACAGCGCTTTTCTAATGCATAATCACCTTCCTCATGCCGGTCGCCTTTACTAATGCATAATCACCTGTCCTCATGCACGGTCGCTTTCTAATGATAGCACCTTCCTCATGAGCCGGGGGGTCGCAGCTTCTTTATGCATAATCATACTTCCTCATGCGCAGGGGGGGGTCGCCTTTCTAATGATTAATCTCACTTCCTCCTGCAGGTCGCCTTTCTAATGCATATCACCTTCCTCATGCAATGCACGACTTCGCTTTCTAATGCATAATCACACTTCCATGCTGCACGTCGCCTCTTGTCTAATGCATAATCACTTCCTCAGGCACGGTCGCTTTTCTATAGCAAATACACTCATCAGGTGCACTTTCTAATGCATAATCACTCCGCACACGGTCGCGCTTTCTATGCGCAGTAAATCATCTTCCTATGGACCGTGCGCTCTTTCTAATGCATAATCACCTTCCCCCAATGCACGGTTTCGCCTTTCTAATCATAATCACCTTCGTCTCATGCAACCGGTCGCCTTTCTAATGCATAATCACTTCCTCATGTGCACGGGTGCGTGCCTTTCTAATGCCTAGATCCATTTCTCATGGGTCACGTCGCTTCGCTGTTCTATGCATAATCACCTTCCTCTGCACGTCTTTCTAATCGGCATAATCACATTCCTCATGCGACGGTTCGCCTTTCTAATGCATAATCACGTTCCTCATGCGACGGTCGCTTTCAATCATAAGCACCGTTCCTCATGCAAACGTTCGCCTTGCAATACTAAACACCTTCCTCTGCACGGTCGCCTTTTCTAATGGCATAATCATCTTCCTCATGCACGGTCGCCTTTCTATCATGACTCCCCTATACGTCAATCTTCCTCCTCATGCACACGGGCCTTCTAATGTGCCCCTTATATAATAACCTTCCTCAGCACGTCGCCTTTCTAAGCCATAAGTCGACTGTCCTCATTCACGGCTCCGCCTTTCTTAATGATACATCATCACTTCCTCATGTCACGGTCCGCCTTTCTAATGCATATATCGCATCACGCGTCCTATTCTCATGCAACACCCATGCAGATCGCCTTTTAATGCAAATTCTCAGAGGTCCTTTCTAATGCACTTCCTCTGCACGGTCGCCTTTCTAATGCATAATCACCTTCCTCATGCCGGTCCGCCTTTCTAATGCATAATCACCTTCCTACATGCACTGGTCGCTTTTCTATGCATAATCCACCTGGGTCCTCAAGGCACGGTCGCCTTTTCTAATGCATAATCACCTTCCTCATGCAACGGTCGGCCTTTGATGATAATCACCTTCCTCATGCGTAACGGTCGCTCTGCTAATGCATAATCCCTTCCTCATGCACGGTCGCCTTTCTAATTGCCATACTCACCTTCTCATGCAACGGTCGCTTTTCTAAGAACCTAATCAACCTCTCGATGCACCGGTCCGCCTTTCTAATGCCTGATCACTCCCGCGGTGCTTCATGCATTACTATATGCACGGTCGCCTTCTAATCGCATACTCACCTCTTCTCATCGCACACGGTCGCGCCTTTCTAATGCATAATCACACCTTTCCTCCATGCACGGTCCGCTTGCGGTAGATGCATAATCACCTTCATTCATGCACGGTCGCCTTTCTAATCATAACACCTTTCCATCAATCCGCTTATCCTGATATCCGTCCTTCACAATCCCTTTTTCTAATGCATAATCACCTTCCCATGTCACGTCGCCTTTCTAAACATTAACCTTCCTCCTGGAGCGGTCACCTTTTCTAATGCATACTCACCTCCCACTTTAAAGTCGCCTTCTAATAACATATCCACCTTCATCAGTACGGTCACCTTTCTTGAATGCTAATCACATCTCTCAATGCTACGGGTCGCCTTTCTAATACATAATCACCTTCCTCATGTACGGTCACCTTCTAATGCATAATCACCTTCCTCATGTAACGTCACCTTTCTAATACATAATCCCTTCCTCATGTACGGTCACCTTTCTAATACATAATCCACTTCACTCATGTTACGGTCGCCCGTTTCTAATTAACAGTAATCCCTTCCTCATGTACGGTCACCTTTCTAAACTAATCACCTTCCTCATGACTCACCTTTAATACATAAAACCTTTCCTCATGTAACGGTCACCTTTCTAATCATAATCACCTTCCTCATGTACGGTCCGCTTAATCTACCTAATACACCTTCCTCATGTACGGTCCCTTTCTAATATATCACCTTCCTCATGCTAACGGTCAGGCTTTCTAATCATAATCACCTTCCTCATGTACGGTCACCTTTCTCATACATTAAAATCAAATTCCTATGTACGTCACCTTCTAATACAAATCACCTTCCTCATACGGTCACTTTCTAATCATAATTCACCTTCCTCATGTACAGTCACCTTTCTATAAATATCACCTTCCTCATGTACAGTCACCTTTCTAATACATAATCACCTTCTATGTACAGTCCACCTTTCTAATACATAATCACCTTCCTCATGTACGGTCACCTTTCTAATACATAATCACCTTCCTCATGTACGGTCACCTTTCTAATACATAATCACCTTCCTAATACATAATCACCTTCCTCATGTACGGTCACCTTAATACATAATCACCTTCCTCATGTACGGTCACCTTTCTAATGCATAATCACCTTCCTCATGTACGGTCACCTTTCTAATGCATAATCACCTTCCTCATGTACGGTCACCTTTCTAATACATAATCACCTTCTCTCATGTTACGGTCACCTTTCTATACATAATCACCTTCCTCATGTACGGTTCCACCTTTCTAATACATAATCACCTTCCTCATGTACGGTCACCTTCTAATCATAATCCCTTCTCATGTACGTACCTTCTACTAAATAATCACCTCCTCATGTACGGTCACCTTTCTAATACATAATCACCTTCCTTCATGTACAGGTCACCTTTCTAATACATAATCACCTTCCTCATGTACGGTCGCCTTTCTAATACATAATCACCTTCCTCATGTACTGTCACCTTTCTAATACATAATCACCTTCCTCATTACGGTCGCCTTTTTCTAATACATAATCACCTTCCTTTCATGTACAGTCGCCTTTCTAATGCATAATCACCTTCCTCATGTACGGTCACCTTTCTAATACATAATCCCTTCACTCATGTACAGGCACCTTTCTAATACATAATCAACTCCTCATGTACGTCACCTTTCGAATACATGAACATAACACCTTCCTACATGTACAGTCACCTTTCTATACATAATCACCTTCCTCATGTACAGTCCTTTCAATAATAATCACCTTCCTCATGTACAGTCCCTTTCTAATACATAATCACCTTCCTCATTACGGTCACCTTTTAAAAATAATAACCTTCCTCATGTCGGTCGCTTTTCTAACATATCACCTTCCTCATGTACAGTCACACTTTCTAATTACATAATCACCTTCCTCATGTACGTCACCTTTCTAATCCAAATCACCTTCCTCCTCATGTACAGTCACCTTTCTAATACATAATCAACCTTCTCATGTACAGTCACCTTTCTAATACATAATCACCTTCCTCATGTACAGTCACCTTTCTAATACATAATAACCTTCCTCATGTACGGTCACCTTTCTAAACATAATCACCTTCCTCATGTACTGTCACCTTTCTAATACATAATCACCTTCCTCATGTACAGTCACCTTTTAATACATAATCACCTTCCTCATGTAACGGTCACCTTTCTAATACATAATCCTCCTCATGTAATCACCTTTCTAATACATAATCCACCTTCCTCAGTACAGTCACCTTTTATACTAATCACCTGCCTATGTAAGTCACTTTCTTAATACATAATCACCTTCCTCATGTACAGGTAGCCTTTCTAATACCATAATCACCTTCCTCATGTACAGTCACCTTCTAATACATAATCACCTTCCTCATGTACGGTCACCCCTTTCTAATCACATAATCAACTTCTCATTGTACAGTCACCTTTCTAATACATAACACCTTTCCTCATGTACAGTCACCTTTCTAATACATAATCACCTTCTCATGTACGTCACCCTTTCTTAATGCATAATCACCTCCTCATGTACGGTTCGACCTTTCAATGCATAATCACCTTCCTCATGTACGGGTCACCTTTCTAATACATAACCTTCCTCAGTACAGTCACCTTTCTAAGACACATATCACCTTCCTCATGTACGGTCGCCTTTTCTACTGCATAATCACCTTCCTCATGTACGGTAGCCTTTCTAATACTATCACCTTCTTCATACGGTCGCCTTCTATGCATAATACTTCCTCATGTACGGTCGACCTTTCTAATGCATAATCACTGCCTCATGTACGGTACCTTTCTAATGCATAATCACCTTCCTCATGTACGGTAAGCCTTTCTAATGCATAATCACCTTCCTCATGTACGTCCCTTTCTAATACATAATCAACCTTCCTCATGTACGTCGCCCTTTCTAATACATAATCACACTTCTCATGTACGGTCGCCTTTCTAATACCTTAAATCACCTTCCTCATGTACGGTCGCCTTCATACATAACACCTTCATGACGGTCACCTTTCTAATGCATAATCACCTTCCTCATGTAGGTCACCTTTCTAATACAATCACCTTCCCTCACTGTAACAGTCACCTTTCTAATGACATAATCACCTTCCTCAGGTACGGTCACTTTCTAATACATAATCACCTTCCTCATGTACTGTCACCTTCTAATACATAATCACCTCCTCAGTACGGTCACCTTTCTAATGCATAATTACCTTCATGTACGGTCACCTTTCTATACATAATCCCCTTCCTCATGGTACGTCCCCTTTCTAATACATAATCACCTCCTCATGTACGGCACCTTTCTAATACATAATCACCTTCCTCATGTATCGGATGCACCTTTCTAATACATAATCACCTTCCTCATGTACGGTCACCTTCTCATGCAGTAATCACCTTCCTCATGTACCAGTCACTTTCTAATACATAATCACCTTCCTCATGTACGTCGCCTTTCTAAATACATAATCACCTTCCTCATGTACGGTCCCTTTTCTAATACATAATCCACCTTCCTCATGTACGGTCGCCTTTCTCTAATAATCACCTCCTCATGTACATCACCTTCTAATACATAATCACCTTCCTCATGTACGGTCGCCTTTCTAATCAAATCACTTCCTCATGTACGGTCGCCTTTCTAATGACATATCACCTTCCTCATGTACGGTCGCCTTTTCAATACATATCACCTCCTATGCCGGTCACCTTTTAACATATACCTTCTCATGTACAGTCACATTTCTAATACTAATCACCTTCCTCATGTACGGTCAGCCTTTCTAATACATAATTACCTTCCTCATGTACGTCCCTTTCTAATACATAATCACCTTCCATGCACGGTCGCCCTTTCTAATACCATAATCACCTTCCAATGTGCGGTCACCTTTCAATACATAATCCCTTCCTCATGTACGGTCGCCTTTCTAATACATAATCACCTTCCTCATGTGCGGTCACCTTTCTAATACAGTAATCAACCTTCCTCATGTACGGTCACCTTCTAATACATGAATCACCTTCCCTCATGTACGGTCACCTTTCTAATACATAATCACCTTCTCACATGTACGGTCACCTTTCTAAACATAATCACCTCCTCATGTACGGTCACCTTTCTAATACATAATCACCTTCCTCATGTACGTACCCTTTCTAATACATAATCACCTTCCTCATGTACGGTCACCTTTCTAAATATCACTCTAATCACCTTCCTCATGTACGGTCACCTTTCTAATACATAATCACCTTCCTCATGTTTATACGTAACATTTCTAATACCATTAATCACCTTCTCATGTACGGTCGCCGTTCTTATAGCATAATCACCTTCCTACATGTACGGTCGCCTTTCTAATACATAATCACCTTCCTCATGTGCGGTCACCTTCTAATACATAATCACCTTCCTCATGTACGGTCCCTTTCTAATACATATCACCTTCCTCTATGTACGGTCACCCTTTCTAATACATAATCCCTTCTCATGTACGGTCACCTTCTCTACATAATCACCTTCCTCATACGCCACCTTTCTAATCATAATCACCTCCCAGTACGTCACCTTTCTAATACATAAATCACCTTCCTCATGTACGGTACACTTTCTAATACATAATCACCTTCCTCATGCGCGGTCGCCTTTCTAATACATAATCACCTTCCTCATGTACGGTCACCTTTCTAATACATAATCACCTTCCTCATGTACGGTCACCTTTCTAATACATAATCACCTTCCTCATGCGCACGGTTCGCTTTTAATACATAACACCTTCCTCAGTGACAGTCATTTCTAATACATAATCACCTTCCTCATGTACACGTCACGCTTTCTAATACATAATCACCTTCCTCAGGTAAGGTCCTTTCTATACATATCACCTTCCTCATGTACGGTCACCTTTCTAATACAATAATCACCTCCTCATGTACGGTCACCTTCTAATACATAATCACCTTCCTCATGTACGTCACCTTTCTAATACATACATCACCTTTCCTCATGTACGGTACCTTTCTAACATTAATCACCTTCCTCATGTAACAGTCACCTTTCTAATACATAATCACCTTCTCATGTAGGTCACCTTTCTAATACATAATCACTTCCTCAGGTACGGTCACCTTCTAATACATAATCACCTTCCTCATGTACGGTACTGCTAATACATAATCACCTTCCTATGTAAGTCACATTTCTAATACTAATCCCTTCCTCATGTTACAGTCACCTTTCTAATACATAATCACCTTCCTCATGTACGGTCACCTTTCTAATACATAATCACCTTCCTATGTACGGTTCCCTTTCTAATAATAATCACCTTCCTCATGCACGTCCCTTTCTAATACATAATCACCTTCCTCATGTACGGGTCACCTTTCTAATACATAATCCCTTCCTCATGCCGTCCGCCTTTTCTAATGCATAATCACCTTTCCATCCTGTACGTCACCTTTCTAATACATAATCACCTTCCTCATGACGCGTACTTTCTAATACATAATCACTCTCATGTACGGTCCCTTTATACTAATCACCTTCTTCAGTCCGGTCGCCTTTCTAATACATAATCACCTTCCTCATGTACGGTCCCTTTCTAATGACATAATCACCTTCCTCATGTCCCCTTTCTATACATAATCACACTTCCTATGACGTCGCCTTTCTAATACATAATCACCCTTCATTACGGTCCCTTTCTAATAATAATCACCTTCTCATGTACAGCACCCTTATGATACATAATCACCTTCCTCGCTGACGGTCACCTTTCTAATACATATCCCTTCCTCATGTACGTCCCTTTCTAAACATAATCACCTTCCTCATGTTACGGTCACCTTTCATAATACATAATCATTCACATTCACCTTCATGTAACGGTCACCTTTCTAATAACATAATCACCTCCTCATGCGGTCGCCTTCTAATCTAATCACATCCTCATGTACGGTCCCTTTCTAATACATAATCACCTTCCTCATGTACGGTCCACCTTTCTAATACATAATCAACCTTCCTCATGTACGGTCCCCTTTCTAATACATAATCACCTTCCTCATGCGCGTCACTTTTCATAAACATAATCACCTTCCTCATGTACGGTCCCTTTACTAATACATAATCACCTTCCTCATGTACGGTACCTTCTACTCAAATCACCTTCTCATGTACGTCCTTTATAATACATAATCACTCTCATGTACGGGTCACCTTTCTAATACCTAATCACCTTCCCTCATGTACGGTCACCTTTTTTACATAATCACCTTCCTCATGTACAGTCACCTTTCTAGATACATAATCACCTTCCTCATGTACGGTCACCTTTCTAATAAATAATCACCTTCCTCATGACGGTCACTTCTATACTAAAACTCCTAATGTACGGTCACCTTTCTAATCATAATAACCTTCCTCACATGTACGGTCACCTTTCTAAGAAATAATCACCTTCCTCTGTACGTCCCTTTCATAACTATCCATTCTCATGTACGGTCACCTTTTATTACATAATCACCTTCCTTCATGTACGGTCACCTTTCTAATACATAATACCTTCCTCATGTACGTCCCTTTCTAATACATATCACCTTCTCATGTCGTCACCTTCTAATACATAATCACTTCCTCATGTACGTCCCTTTCTAATAACATAATCACCTTTCCTCATGTACAGTCACCCTTTCTAATACATAATCACCTTCCTCATGTACGTCACCTTTCTAATACATAATCACCTTCCTCATGTAGGTCACCTTTTCTTAATACATAAGTCACCTTCCTCATGTACAGTCACCTTTCTAATACATAATCACCTTCCTCAGGTACAGTCACCTTTCTAATACATAATCACCTTCCTATGTAGGTCACCTTTCTATACATAATCACCTTCCTCATGTACGGACCCTTAAAAATAATCACTCCTCATGTACGGTCACTTTTCTAATAACATAATCACCTTCTCATGTACGTCACCTTTCTAATACATAATAACCTTCCTCATGTTACGGTCGCCTTTCTAAAATAATCACCTTCCTCTGGCGGTCACCTTCTAATTCATAATCACCTCCTCATGTACGGTCCCTTTCTAATACGAATCACTTCTCATGGACGTCACCTTTCTAATACATAATCACCTTCCTCATGCACGGTGCCTTCTAATACATAACACCTTCCTCGAGTGCAGTCGCTTTCTTACTACTCATCTTCATCATGTCACGGTACCTTTCTAAACATATCACCTCCTCATGCACGGTCGCCTTTCTAATCAATAATCACCTTCCTCATGTACTGTCACCTTTCAATACAGTAATCACACTTCCTCATGTACAGTCGCCTTTCAATCAAATAACCTTCACCTCATATCACGGTCACCTTTCTAATAATAATCACCTTCCTCATGTACGGTCCCTTCTCTAATACATAATCACCTTCCTCATGTACGGTCGCCTTTTAATAATAATCACCTTCCTCATGTACGGTCCTTTCTAATACATAATCAACCTTCCTCATGTACGTCACCTTTCTACATCAATAATCACCTTCTAGACGTCCCGTCTTCTACATAATCACCTCTCATTGTTACGGTACCCTGTCGATACATAATCACTTCCTCATGTACGGTCACCTTTCTAATACATATTACACCTTCCTCATGACGGTCGCACCCTTTATAATAACATAATCACCTTCCTCATGTACAGGTCCCTTTCTCATAACATAATCAAACTCCTCAGTACGTCACCTTTCTAATACATACACACCTTCCTCCATGACAGTCCTTTCTAATACATAAATTCCTCATGTACGGTCCCTTTCTAATACATATCACCGTCCCATGTTACAGTACCTTTCTAATACATAATCACCTCTCCTGTTACCGATCACCTTTCTAATAGCATAACTCACCTTCCCTCATGTACGGTACCTTCTAATACATAATCAATTCCTCATGTACGGTCACTTTCTATACTAATCACCTTCCTCATGTACAGTCACCTTTCTAATATAATATACCTTCCCATGTAGTCACCTAATCATTCATCCTCATGACGTATTTCTAATACATAATCACCCTTCCTCATGTACGGTCACCTTTCTAATACATAATCACCTTCCTCATGTACAAGTACATTTCTAATACATAATCACCCTTCCTCATGTACAGTCACCTTTCTAATACATACACTTCATCACATTCCTACTATGTACGCACATTTCTAATCTAATCACTTCTCATGTACGGTCACCTTTCTAATCATAATCACCCTCCTCATGTACGGTCACCTTTCTAAAACATAATCCCTTCCTCATGTAGGTCACACCTTTCTAATACATAAACACCTCCTCATGACGGTCACCTTTCTAATCATAATCACCTTCCTCATGTACAGTCACCTTTCTAATAAATAATCACCTTCTATGTACCGTCACCTTTTAATACATAATCATTACTCATGTACGTACCTTAAAAACACTATAACCTTCATCATGTCGGTCGCATTTCTAATACATAATCACCTCCTCATGTACAGTCACTTCAATACATAACACCTTCTAGTTACAGTCACCTTTCTAATACATAATACCTCCTATGTACGGTCACCTTTCTAAGACATAATCACTTCCTCATGTACAGTCACCTTTCTAATACATAATACCTTCCTCATGTACGGTCACCCATTTCAAATACATAATCACAGTCCTCATGTACGGTCAACCTCTTCATATACACTAAGTCACCTTACTCATGTACAGGTACCTTTCTAATACATAATCACCTTCCTCATGTTACGTTCACTTTCTAATAATAACACCCTCCTCATGTACGGTCACCTCTAATACATAATACCTTCCTCAGTACGCGTACCTTTCTAATACATAATACTTCCAGTACATAGAATCACCTCCTCATGTACGGTCACCTTTCTAATACATAATCACCTTCCTCATGTACGGTTCGCCTTTTCTAATACATAATCACCTTCCTCATGTACAGTCACCTTTCTAATACATAATCACCTTCCTCATGTACGGTCACCTTTCTAATACATAATCACCTCCTATGTACGGTCACCTTTCTATACATAATCACCTTCTCACGCGTCGGACATTTTAATACATAATCACTTCCCTCTGTACAGTCCACCTTTCTAATAAATAATAACCGTCCTCATGGTACGGTCACCTTTCAATAACATAATCACAATGTCCTAGTGTCCGGTCCCTTTCTAATAAACATTAATCACCTTCCTCATGTACGGTCAACTTTCTAATACATAATCACCTTCCTCATGTAGCGTCACTTTCTAATACATAATCACCTTCCTCATGTACGGATCGCCTTTCTAAACTTAATCACCTTCCTCATGTACGGTCACCTTTTAATACATAATCACCTTCCTCATGTACGGTCACCTTTCTAATACATAATCACCTTCCTCATGTACAGTCACCTTTCTAATACATAATCACCTTCCTCATGTACGGTCACCTTTCGAAACATAATCACCTTCCTCAGTGTTACGGTCACCTTTCTAATACATAATCACCTTCCTCAGGCGTCACCTTTCTAATACATAATCACATTCCTCATGTACGGTCACTTTCTAATACATAATAACCTTCCTCATGTACCGTCACCTTTCTAAACATAATCCCACCTTCCTCATGACGGTCACCTCTAATACATAATCACCGTGTCCTCAGATGTACGGTATCACCTTTTAATTACATAATAACCCTTCCTCAGTCGGTCACCTTTCTAATACATAATCACCTTCCTCATGTACACTGTCACTTTCTAATTATCATAAGTTCACCTTCCTCAGTTACGGTCACCTTTCTAATCATAATCACCTTCTATGTTACGGTCACCTTTCTAATACATAATCACTTCTCAGCGCGGTCACTTTCTAATACATAATCACCTTCCTCATTGGCATATACCATGTATTAACCTTTCTACATACAGTAAATATCACCTTCCTCTGTACGGTCACCATTTCTAATACATATCACCCTTCCTAATGATACCAGGTCACTTTCTATACATAATCACCTTCCTCAGGGCGGTTACCTTTCTAATAATAACACCTTCCTCATGTACAGTCACCAATCTAATCTAATCACACTAATCTAATCACCTTCTCATGTACGGTCACCTTTCTAATACATAATCACACTTCCTCATGTACAGTTCACCTTCTAATACAAATCACCTTCCTCATGTACGGCACCTTTCTAACATAATCACCTCCTCAGTACGGTCGCCTTTCTAATATAATAATCACCTTCCTCATGCCGACGTCACCTTTCTAATACATAATCCACCTTCCTCAGGCTCGCGGCTCCATTTCTAATACATATCACTTCCTCATGTACGGTCACCTTTCTAATACATAATCACCTTCTCAAGTACGGTCCCTTTTCTATAACATAATCACCTTCCTCATGTACGGTCCATTCTAATACATAATCACCTTCCTCATGTACGGTCACATTAATACAAATCACCTTCCTCTGTACGGTCAGCCTTTCTATACATAATCACCTTCCTCATCGCGGTCGCCTTGTCTATGCATATCACCTCCTCATGCCGGTCTCACTTTCTAAGCATATCATCTTCTATCACGGTCGCCTTTCTATAATGAATAATCAACTTCGCTCATGCCAGCGGTTGCTTTCGCTCTAATGAAATACCCTTCAAATGCCCGGTGCTTTTCTAATGCATAATTACCTTCCTCATGCACGGTCGCTTTCTAATGCATAATCACCTTCTCATGCACGGTCGCCTTCTAATGCATAACACCTTCCTCATGCGCGGTCGCCTTTCTAAGCATAATTCCCTTCCTCAGCACGGTCGCCTTTCTAATGCATAATCACCTTCCTCATGCTACGGTCGCCTTTCTAATGCATATCATCTCATGCATGGCACGTCGCTTTTCTAATGCATTAATCACCTTCCTCAGCACGGTCGCCTTTCTAATGCATAATCACCTTCCTCATGCACGTACGGGTCGCCTTTCTAAGCATAATCATCTTCCTCATGCACGGTCGCTTTTCTAATGCATAGTCACCTCCTATGCCACGGCTTTTCGCTTTTCTAATGTTCATCACTTCCTGATGCACGGTTGCTTTTTCTAATGCATAAACACTTCCTCATGCACGGTCGCCTTTCTATCATAATCACCTTCCTCATGCCACGGTCGCCTTTTAATGCAAATCACCTTCCTCATGCCCGGTCGCCTTTCAATGCATAATCAACTTCCTCATGCACGGTGCCTTCTAATGATAATCATCTTCCTCATGCACGGTCGCCTTCTCATGCAAATCATCTCATGCACGGCGCGTTTTAATGCATAAATCAGTCCTCATGCACGGTCGCCTTTCTATGCATTAATCATTCCTCATGCACGGGTCGCTTTCTAATGCATAATCACCTTCCTAATGCACGGTCGCCTTCAATGCTAATCACCTTCCTCATGCACGGTCGCCTTCTAATGATAATCACTCCTCATGCACGGTCGCTTCTAATGCATAATCACTTCATGCACGGTCGCCTTTCTAATGCATAATCACTTCTCATGCACGGTCGCTTCGTTAATGCATAATACACCTTCCTCATGCACGGTCGCCTTTCTAATGCATAATCACCTTCCCTATGCAAGGTGCCTTTCTAATGCATAATCACCTTCTCCATGCACGGTCGCCTTTCTAATGCATACACCTTCCTCATGCACGGTCGCTTTCTAATGCATAATCACCTTCCTTCATGCACGGTTCGCCTTTCTAATGCATATCACCTTACCTCATGCACGGTCGCCTTCTAATGCATTAATCACCGTCCTCAGCACGGTCGCCTTTCTAATTGCAAATAACATACTTCCTCATGCACGGTCGCCTTCTAATGCATAATCACCTTCCTAGGCCACGGTCTCGCCTTTCTAATGCATAATACCTTCCTCATGTACGGTCGACCTTTCTAATACATAATCACCTTCCTCATGCACGGTCGCATTTCTAATGCATATTCACCTTCCTCATGCACGGTTGCTTTTCTAATTCGCGTCGCTTTTTCCATGGGCGTTTGTATTTAGAATGCGCTTTGACATTTGTAATAGGCGTTATTGTCAGCTTTATTAGGCGAAATAGTTGTCTGCATGTTTTTTTTCTATTCAGGGCTGGGCCGCACTGCTGCGTTTTTTGTGCGTTTGCCCTTGCGTTTTTTCAGATCATTGAAACTGCGGCAATGCACCGAAAACCCGTGTTTTCGGGTGCGTTGCCATTTGTGTTCTGCATTTTTAATCACAATCGCATGCGGTTTCCTATACCTAATGAAGAAAACGCATGCGCAAACGCAACAAAATCGCACATGAAATTGCATGCGATTCCGTGTGCGATTGCGTTTGCAGCGCAGTGTGGCCGAGCCCTCATTCTCACAATTTTTGTTTATTTCAAATATAGTACAAATGACATCGAACAGCTGCGATGTCACAGGGAGAATGCTCAGGACTGTGTGTTCCCCTATAGGGAGTTGACTGCGGAGGAGGGGAATTTTCCCTCTTTCCCGCTCATTACATTACGAAGTGCACACTTGTGTGCATTATGCTCATGCAAGTTTCACATTTGTCGGTATGACAATGCATGCGATTGCGGATAAATGTTGAACATGTACTTCCAAAATGAATTTTTCTTTGCAAATGCAGCGCATTGGAAATGGCACAAAATATTTTGGTTCCTGCGATTTTTCATTCAATGTGCATTTGCACATGTGCTTGTATTTCCGTGTCTGATTAGCACATTTGCGCATTTTTTACTCTAATGGAACTTGCCTTAACGCAAAGCCCCAAGACAAAAGGGGGTGCGGTGCATTCACGTGAAAGACAAAATAGCGGACCTCATTTAAAGTCCAAGCTAAAAATATTAAGAAAAAGGCAAATGAAATGTTACGTCAAAGTCATTGTGGGAAGTAAAATAAAATTTAGCAAAAATTGAAAATCTATAACTTCATATATGTGTCAAAAACATCTCTGATGGGTCTCCTTTACTATATGGGGGTCAGAGTGCCCTTTACTATATGGGGGTCAGAGTGCCCATTACTATATGGGGGTCAGAGTGCCCTTTACTATATGGGGGTCAGAGTGCCCTTTACTATATGGGGGTCAGAGTGCCCTTTATTATATCTCTAGACAGTTTCTTTCTCTTATTTTGTATGATTGTAAGTTCTTCCTTTTCAATTTCTGTTTTTAATTTCTTATCAAATTCTAAATAATTTGATTTAGAAAATAATTCTTTCATATAAGGAATCCCTGCCAGTCTGCCCTGCCACCTCACCCTTAAACATACCTCCACAATTTCCTGACACCAGGTGCATATATTCCTAGCTTGGGTGGGCCTAAATATACATTCTTAGGGACTGACCCACTTACACTTGCCAGCCCCTGTATATGCACAATCCCCTGTAGGCTTTTTACCACTGGCTACCCACCTCAGGGGTTAGACGTGTCCATATCTTAAAATTAGTTTCCTTCTCCTTGTAAGCTTTATTGGCAGACTGTCAGAGACCTCACCCAGGCTATGATAACCTGTGCTCAGGGCCGCATCTGTAATGAGGCTCACTGAGTCATCTAACTCAGGCGGCATTCTGCCAAAGGCGGAAAATAAAGCAAACACAAAAAAAATTTAATTGTACTAACCGCTCGCTGGCAGTTAAGGCAAGCGCCGCGCATGCCCGACCAGCGCAAGGAAGGCCTGCTTAGCTTGTGGGAAGGTAAGAAGAAGCACCTTCCTTCCACGTTCCAAGTCTGGGAGTCTGACTTAACTCTCGCGCTGTGGTGCGACGCCGACGGCCTGACGCGAGGCTATGTGGTGTCTGATAGGCGTCGGCCCCGGCGTCAGGGACCAGGTGGTTAATTACACACTCAGCACACTGCACAGGCGCAAGTTCCGGAACTTGCGCGCCGGCCTTCCTTTAAGCCGCTACGCGCGGCAAAACTGTGGAGGGAGTGGCCAGCCCAGCACCGCACTCTGCACACTGACAGTGACACTGCTGTTCTGTGTCACTGTGTGAGAACTGTGAAGATTCTTCTTCATTCTTCTTCTGAGTCTGACTTCTCAAGATTGAAGAAGATTTGTGTGTGGCACTGGTTGTTGTGGAGCCGAGCAGCAGATCACCGAGCAGTCGCAGACCACCACATCCACATTAATCTGACTGCAACTGTAAGTAATGTAAAGTTAAGTAACTACTAAACTAACTATATATATGATAATGTGTCACAGACTCACAGGACAGCCAGTCAGCCAGGTCCTAAGCTTGGGGGGGCCTCATGGCCCTTAATGTAACCTCCCTGGGGTCTTATCATGGGGGGGGTGGGTGGCTGGATTCAGTGGCCTGTAACCTCCCTCTCCCTGGGGTCTTATCATGGGGGTGGGGGTGGCTGGATCCAGTGGCCTGTAACCTCCCTGGGGTCTTATCATGGGGGGGTGGGTGGCTGGATTCAGTGGCCTGTAACCTCCCTCTCCCTGGGGTCTTATCATGGGGGTGGGGGTGGCTGGATTCAGTGGCCTGTAACCTCCCTGGGGTCTTATCATTGCCATGGGGGGTCTCCCTCCCTGGGGACTGGGGTGTTATCATGAGGGGCAGGGTCTGGCTGGATTCAGTGCGTGGGCAGCTTCAGCTTGGCCTATAACCTCCCTGGGGTCTTATCATGGGCCTATGACTTAGGGAGAGATTATTAGGGGTATGTGGTCAAAAGGGCTGCTGGGATATTTGTTATGGGTCTGTGTATAGGGAGGGGGTTAGGGGTGTACCGTGTAATGTTGTCATAGGGGGTGCTGGTTAGGGCCCTGCTGAAAGAGTCTACCTTGACGTGGTGGCAGGCTTACAAATCTTTTGGGTAAAATCTTTTATACTACAGAAAGTATGGCATTTCTAATTTACTGTAACATGTATAGCACAGGATATAAAACAAGTTAGTTGGACCCACAAAAACCTGAAAGGAGCAATATAGTAGTGACAACACAAGCTATTTGAGAAAGGGATGTAATACCTGTTTATAGGATGTAATACCTGTTTATATATATATAATCGACTGACTGAGGAATTGTTTACATACATGATAGGAAGCTCAAAATCTTAAAATGTTAGCCACGCCCAATGACAAAGCCACGCCCACTGGCAAAGCCACGCCCAATCCAATGCAGCGGCGGAGCGCATTCTAAAGTTTGGCTCAGGCAGCAAAAACCCTAGAAGTGCCCCTGGGGGCAGATATCTTTGTCAGAACTGAAGAGAACTTAAATATCTGGTTACAAATGCATATAATAAAATGGGAAAAATAACAGTGGGGGTTGCGGGCAGATAACTGACAAGTCACCAGTTTTTTTTTAAGGGTGGACATGCCCTTTAAATGCTACTAAAACACATGGAAAGATCAGTTCTGTAGAATTAAACCTTTTATGTTACGGACTTTTCTTTTTGTCTTTCATTTTCCTTTAAAGTTAATTTTCAGAAAACTCTGTAATGATAAGTAACCCTAAGAAATAATAGCACTGAGCTGAATCCTACAAATGAAGCCTACAGCACATATCAGTGTTATAGTGCCTTCTCACCACCATTATATAGTGGATAATGCACCCACAACTGTAAATTATAAGGATATTAGAAGTCACCGAGGAGTTCCATGACCATATAAAAGCACGAGGCCGCAGGCCGAGTACCTTTTATACAGGGCACGGAACTCCAAGGTGACTTCTAATATAATTATAATTTACAGTTGGGGGTGCATTATTTATTATAACCTACCCCTTTTTGGCTTCTGGTTTCTTCTCCTCCTGGAACTGTAAGATTATAAGGCTGTAATCTTACAGTTCCTCCCATAGAAATCCACCACAGGGGTAGGTTATATCATGTATCATGTATAGCCCTTGTAAAAAAAGTTAGTGGTAGAAATAAACCTGCGGTATTGGACCTTTAATGCAGGTTTATATGTTGGGTGTGCATCCAATGGGGGGACCTGTGATTGTGTGGGTGTGCACCAGCTTAGCTCCCTCGTGGTCATTTCTCTTTTACATTTTTAAGGTATTATTGTAAACAATGGTCACCGCTGGAAGGAGATGCGCCGATTCTCTGTGACTACATTGAGAAACTTTGGGATGGGGAAACGATCAATGGAAGAGAGGATACAAGAAGAGGCTCTGCACCTTATACAGGCGATAAAGGAGACTGGTGGTGAGGTCTAGATGGACAACGAAAGAGATTAGCTCTAAAGGAACACTAAGGAGAAGAAAAGACGTTTCATCCCCTGGTTCTATAATTCTATAGAGGGTAGGAACAAAAGTAATCCTACCTCTCCCCCCATGTTTGCATTAAGTTAAAAGCAATCCGAGCGCTCACTACTAGCATTCCCATAGGGAACCGCATGATCAGTCGGAATTTTCTGACATGCCCGATCGTTCGTTTGTCCGATCCAGACGAACAAACTATCGATGTCGGTCGCAGCCGCCCACCCAAGCCAATAATTTAGGTCAGTCTACGGAAAGTGCCGTGAATCGGACGGTCGGCCAAAACTATTGGCTGGTGTGTACCCAGCCTAAAGTATTGCTAGCAGCTCTCTGTCTAACAAAATTCCTGTTACAGTTCAGGGTCCCCTGTAAAAATATTTTCCATCACAGTCAGGCAGGGGAGTGGGGTGGCTGAGAGATGCTAGCAAAAGCTTGTTCCTATCTTCCATAAAATTATAGAATGATGGAGAAGAAATGATGTTTTTTTGCTTTAGTGGTCCTTTAAAGAGGATTTATATTGACTAACTGAAAACTACCAAATGTTAGATTTTTATACAGAATATCTAAAAATTGACATGGTTAGTACTTAGAAAAGCCAATCAAATATTTCAGGTGTTATAATAATTTGGCCACAGAAGAAGGAATGTGTGTTACCATGTTGGGTGGACTGGCTGAAAGACAGGGAGATTCAACAGGGAGATTCAATAAAAGTTTGTTAAAAATGGTGCTAATTTAGCCCCAACCAATCAGATTTTAGCTTTCAAATGTTAAATAAGATGTGATTGGTTGGGGCAATTAGCCTACAATTGGCTAATGCACTGCTGGAAAACGGTCAAGTTGTCTAGTGGAACACAAAAGTCTACAATATATAGAATAGGTTTGGTGTCACTGGAAGTTCTGGTTCCAAATGAAAAGAATCTAGATACAGACACAACTATTACTACAATCTGTAATATTTAGCTGTCATTCAACTGCTCTTTTATTATAAATTCTTCTGCTGTGTGCCATTTCACTGTAAAAAGTTGGCAGGATGACAATTAAGCCAAGAGGATTTGAGTGTAAACTGCATGGTGGGAAATTCCGCGCTCCTAGTGAATGACTGATGGTTACTGAGCATGCTGAACTTAACAGAAAGTCAGAAAAACTGGAATGGTTTAAGAGGGGGAGGAGGAATATTGAAAACTACAGTGTGCTACTACACAAATACCCTTTTTTTATGAGTCATTGTTCTTACTTAATGTGGCCATACACATGGGATTTCTAATGCAATGTGCTAAAAGATCACATTGGTATCTGTCGGCACATTGTGATGGGAAATGCACACATTGACCCGACCAATCACAAATATGTGGTTTAGGGACCGGTCAGCCATGTATCTATACACTGGCCAATAGTATTGGCTCACTGTACTTTAAAGTAAAGGTAGACGATACTGACAGATAAAAAATTTACGTCTTTCCTGACCAACTGTAATGTAAACCACAAACGTGGGATTACCTCCCTGTAAACGTGGGATTGACTAACCTGTCAACAATGAAAAATAACATGTTACATGGCTATTCTGGGTATCTACACAGCCCAGGGTCTGGGTTTCTAATACAGATAAGCTGTTCACTTCAGGGACTTTAATAAGAGCTGCTATTGAAAAAAACCCTTCTCAAAGTCACACCTACAAAGGGTTAATGTGACTTTAAAGGGACACTATACTCGTGCAGTAACTGACGTCTCTCTAACGGGATTTACGGGGCCATACCAGTTAATTTTGTATTTGATGGAGGGTGGGGAGAGCAGTGAACATTGTTTAATTCATCTGGGATAAGGATGATTGAGCCCTAGCCTAGACAGTTACAATAACAGTTTGTTAGGTTTCCTTTTAACCCTGTATTCACAGGTGAACCATTCGATCCTCTGGAACTTCTTGGACGATCGGTAAACAACATCCTCAATCTGGTTGTGTTTGGCAGACGATGGGATTATGAAGACCAACAGTTCCTCCTGTATCTAAAAATCACCTTCAGCTTGGTTGGTTTTATCAGATCTCCATTAGGAGTGGTGGGTTGGTTTGTTAATTGATTAATTACTATGAATATGATAGACAAGTATCTGTCCAGTCTGGTGGGTCAATCTTTGTCTCGTAACCTAATAAATATTCCTTCTACATGTAGTAGTCATTAGGGCTTATCTTTGCTTGTCTTTGGATGTGCATTTTCATTAGTAATGGACCCGAACCCGAGTTCAGGCCGAACTTTATGAGTTTGGACAAAATCAAACTAATTCTCGAATTGGTAACACATGAATGAAACGTTCAATTTCGGCAACCCTTGAATGTAACGTTCGATTTTGGTAATCCTCAAATCTAAAGTTCGATTTCGCTAACCCTTGAATGTAGCCTTTGATTTTGGTAACCCTCGAATGTATCATCAGTAACCCTCAAATGTAGCGGTTGATTTTGGTGTCCCTCGAATGTATTGATCGATTTCGGTAACCCTCAAATGTATCATTCGGTAACCCTGGAATGCAGCGGTCGATTTTGGTAACCCTCAAATGTAGCGGTCGTTTTCAGTAACCCTCAAATGTAGCCTTCGATTTTGGTAACACTCAAATGTATCGTTGATCAATCCTTGAATGTAGCAGTCGATTTTGGTAACCCTCGAATGTATCGGCCGATTTTGGCAACCCTCGAATATAGCGTCCGATTTCGGCAACCCTCGAAAATAGCGGCCGATTTCAGTAACCCTCTAATGTAGTGGTCGATTTCGGTAACCCTTTGAATGTAGCCTTAGATTTCAGTAGCCCTCGAATATAGTGCCCAATTTTGGTAACTCTCAAATGTATTATTCGGTAACCCTCGAATATAGCGGCCAATTTTGGTAAACCTCAAATTTATCGTTCGGTAACCCTCAAATGTAGCGGAAAATTTTGGTAACCCTCAAATGCATCGTTCAGTAACCCTCAAATGTAGCGTCCGTTTTCAGTAACCCTCAAATGTAGCCTTCGATTTTAACACTCAAATGTATCGTTGGGTAATCCTTGAATGTAGCGGTCGATTTTGGTAACCCTTGAATGTATAGTTCGGTAACCCTCGTATGTAGTGGTCAATTTCGGTAACCCTCAAATGTAGCTGTCAGTTTTGGTAACCCTCAAATGGGTTATACATTATTATTGTTACAGAAATTGGTGAAAATACAGAGAAAATGGCAAATAATAAACCATTATAATTATGCCCCTTTTTGCACTGTTTTTCAAAGTCATTTGTCCAATGGAGTTTCTGGTGCCGCATGACAGTCATTCTGGCAAATACCAATCTCCTGTTTACAAATGCCATAAGTTTTTCTGCAAGGCAGTAAGGATGTGAGAGGCCATTATGAAGACAGCAATGCACTATGCAGCTAAAAACACATTGGGAAGATGGCAGTTTATCAGTCAAGACTCTGTGGCACTAGGGACCATTGAATTGACATAATGTTAAGTGTGAGCTGTTGCACATGCACAACGTTTAAGGAATGCACCTGAGGAAGGGGAAAACGTTGAAACATTGTGCACGTACAATTTCACAATAAAAGTATAAACACGTGTGTTCCTCTCTATTTTTTTTGAATGATCGAGGATTCCTGTGGTTAACAGTTTGGAAGATACAGCACCAGTGAGTCTATTAGGCTGGGTACACACCAGCAGATATTTACGGACGACCGTCCGATTCGATCGTTCGTCCAGATTGGACAATCGGACATGTCGGTAAATTCCGATCGATCGTCTGGTTCCCTATGGAACCGGACAATCAATCCTTCGCACTTTCGGCCACGGCTGAATTTGCCGCGACCGTCAGACAAATAGTCCCTTCGTGTGTACCCAGCCTTACACCAGAGTGTGAGGAGAAACACATCTGACAATTAATTGTGAGATGTATATATCTTGTTAACAAAGTCAATAGATGTAATTCTCCATGTTCTTCCCACAGACATACTCTGCATTTCCCAGGATAATGAGGAATCTTCCAGGCCCTCATCAGAAGATATTCCAAAATAATGAGTTGCTGACATCTTTTTTCCGTGAGCAGGTTGAGTCTCACAGAAGGACACTGGATGTAGATTCACCCCGGGATTTCATTGACTGCTTCCTCATCAAAGCTAATGAGGTGAATATTCCGGAGATAAAAGCTATTAATGTCCATGTTGTGTGATAATCTAACATATGAAATCCACCAGCTAATATTAGGAAGCAACAGACATTGGGTCATATTTACAACGGCGTGGTATCACGCATTAGCGATACTGCGTGTTATCAATAAGTTACAACGGACATTGGTGGTTCATTTACGAGCGTTTGGTTGTAGAATACCATGAGGTAATAAACTACCACATTGGTATTCTGTGGGGATCGTAAATCTATGATTGCGGTTGTAGATTTACGATTGTTATCATAGATTTACGATCGTTTTTACAATCTTAAAATTTACAATTGTTTTAGTGATCATTAAAGCCATGGTATCGCTTTTTAGCAACAACCCGCATTTATAAATATGGTGCATTGTTCTTTTATGCCGGAGAGATCTACTGATCACTACTATCCTCTTAGGACAGAACAGGCTCAGCTTCACCTTCTCAGGCTACTCCCACTAGTAGTAACCTTCGTTTGGGAATCTTAAAGAAGATTTATACTTAATTGCCCCTTTCCTCCTTCCCATTAGTACACAGTGTGAGGTCCTAAAACCCTCACCTTGGGTAATTTCCCAATCAGCTGTTTTGCTCCCCTTCTGCTCCAGGTCAGCCAATGGGCTTCTTATTGGTCACACCGTGGACTGAAGAAAGAATATGGAAGTGTACTGGAGCAGCAAGTGAAACAGGGTTTGCTTTCTGAGGATTGGAGGATAAATATAAAGGAAACCAGAGCAGCTGATTAGGAAAGTGCCCATGGATAAGGACTTAGTGGGGGGAGGTAAGTATAATGCTCTGTTAAGATTCCCAAAGAAAAGGTGCCCATACATTATTAAACATACCTCCTGACATTTCTGTGGCGTTTCCCAAAACGTTCCAACTCGTTCCTTTTGCACTTAAGCTACAGGCGTTACGAAGGTTATGGAGTGTGGGAGTGGATCAAAGCTAGACCAGCATACACATTATTCTTCTGTTCTGCATTACAAGTCAACTAAAGGAGATGGAAGGTGTCTTCATTTCTACCACAATCTAAGACTGTGCACACACGTTCCAATATTTTGGGCCATGAATAAAATATAAGATCTCATTTTCAACCACAACCGACCAATGTTGTTTGATCGGATGTGGTGGTAATTTTGTTCTTTTGATCTTTAATTCCGTCCCTGGTCCATTTGATGCTAACTGTGATTCTGGTAGCTCCACCAGCTCCACATGTATGTATGTATGTATTTTATTTCTTATATAGCGCTACATATTCTGCAGCGCTTTACGCAATTCACATCAGGCCCTGCCCCATAGATCTTACAATCTAATCACTTTATGTACACATACAACCTATCAGTATGTCTTTATGATTGTGGGGGAAACCGGAGTGCCCAGAGGAAACCCATGCAAGCACGGCGAGAACATACAAACTCCTTGCAGATGTGTCCAAGGGTAGAATTGAACTCAGGACCTCAGTGCTAACCACTGAGCCACCGTGCTGCCCACATAGCCATCGTGCTGCCCACGTGTAAGACATTTATTGTATATCTATGAACTTGCAGTTTGTAGAATGGTGAGTTCAGTGTTAGTATCATGTCATGTCACATTCTCTAACAGCAAAAGGATGTACAAGGAAGTGAATTCTTCATGGAAAACCTGGTGTATACAGTATTGGATATATATGCGGCTGGGACAGAGACCACCACTAACACCCTTCAGTTCAGCTTGTTAGTCATGCTAAAATACCCTCACATCCAAGGTGAGACCGATTAAAGGTGACGTTTCTATAGAGGGGGCATTTTGTAAGTGTCTTCAGTAACATCTTAAGATGATGGAAGAAATGTCTGCTTTCAGCTCGAATGCAAAAGGAGATTGACTGCATTGTTGGACTCCATCGATTGCCGGAGGTAGCACATCGGACACAGATGCCCTACACCAATGCAGTAGTTCATGAGATACAAAGGTTCTTAGACATTGTACCAATGGCTCTTCATCACAAAACAACAGAAGACATGACATTCCGAGGTTTCAATATACCAAAGGTGAGAGGATGATGGGAATATTTATAGATTTAAGTCAATTACTATAAAATCTGTCCAGGTTTATTGATTTTGTTGCCTCAAGATTCTCTTGTATTATTAGTAAATGCACTTTAAAAAATTAATATTTTAGCGTTATTACAGGGAACCACTGTTATTCCCATGCTTGGATCAGCTCTCTGGGACCCGGACCACTGGGAGACACCAGAGGAATTTAATCCTGAACATTTCCTAGATGAGAAAGGACAGTTCTGTAATCAGGCAGCGTTCATTCCATTCTCTGCAGGTATAAAATATACAACTGGTGGGTCAAATGCCTGTGAAAAAAACAGTGAAATGAACGTTTACAGGACAGGATAATATATCCCATCATTATCCTTTACAGGGAAGAGATCCTGTCCAGGAGAAGGACTGGCTCAGATGGAACTTTTCCTCTTCCTCACTGCACTGCTCCAGAAATTCACAATCAGAGCTGCAAGTCCGACTGATACATTCAACCTTGGAACTCTGAGAAGAGCCTTCCGTAAACAGGGGCTCTATTATCAGATGAGAGCCGTCCCTAGAATGTGTACTGAGGGGGGCGGAGATTAGACCTAATGACTAATAGTGAGATGTAAAGCACAGTGGGGAAATATATGAGTGATTGGTGCTAAATCTGTTCTATATATAGAATAATGTACCAGTTTTGTAACTGTTTCCTTAACACGTTATTAATTAAACATTCTATATTAACTATACCATGGCTACTAGACAACCATTTTATATAATAACCACAATTTAAATGTTCCACTGTAACAGCTGCTTGTAGTATAGTGATTGTCAGAGCAATATGAAACATTATAGACTTAATGCTGTATGATGAAAGTGATCATTTAAATTTCACAATTCCTTCTAATTAAATTTTTTTTTTATTATCATGTGTATTGTTGCCATAGAAACAAAAAATGCTATGGGTATTTGTGGTGTATCAGCAAGTGTGTGTACCTGTGTCTATGAAGTGTTAGGAGGTATGTTTTTGCATTTTAGATGGTATAGGTATGGTTGCCATGGAAATGGAAGGTAGGTTGTGTTGTGTGGTTGTATCAGTAGGTGTGTGTACCCCAATCTGTGTGGTGTAAGGGGTTATGTTTTTGTATTTTAGACACTTTAAAACAAACGTTTTGATGGTTTAGGTATGGTTGCATTGGAAAAGGATGGGTAAGTTGGGTTCTAATGGTTTATCAGTAGGTGTGTGTACCTATGTCAGTGGGGTGTTAGGGTTTCCGTTTTGCATTGCAGACCATAAAATTAACTTTTTTGATTGTTTAGGTATGGTTGTCATGGAAATGGAAGGTAGGTTGTGTTGTGAGGGTGAATCAGTATGTGTGCGCATTTGTGCCTGTGTGGTGTTAGGGGGTATTTTTTTGCATTTCAGACAGTTGAACTGGAGGGCTGGCCTAAAAGTGGCTGCTGAACCCACCATCCCTCCAGTTCAGCAGCCACTGATAGGTCAACATTTCAGTTCACCAGATGCTGTTAGGTCAGCCTTCAGAGGCTGGTAAATTGGAGGGCTGATTTAAAAGTTTCAGCCCCTGAACAGAGACTGGTACATATATGTTTGCTCTCAGTGATTGGTACATACAAGTATGGACAAAGTGAATGTGACTTTTACATAAGTTTGCCCGCAGTGATTGGTACATACAAGTTTTCCCACAGTGAGTGTGACTGGTACATATAAGTTTTCCCACAATATAGCAAAGGTGATGGCGGCTTCCTCTTCATCTAAAAATGTAAGTGTTTGCCATGGGCAGCCGTGAGCAGGAGTTAAGGGGTGAGGCTGTTTTTTTTTATTTAGTCCTGAGCAGGGGGAGGGTGCCGTGACAGGCTAGTGGAGGGTGATGGGGGGTGGGGGTGGCTTTTCCATAGAGAGAGTGCCCTGTCATAGTTAGTGCACATGGAGGTGGGGAGGGAGGGGGTTCTTCCATTACATTGCCAGTGTGCCATAGGCTCACAGGTTAGTCTTTGTATTAGGGTGAAGGGGTAGGTTATAATGGATATTGTACCCCCTACTGTAAATTATACGGATATCAAAAGTCACCTCGGAGTTCCGTGCCCGGTATAAAAGGCACTCGGCCTGCGGCCTCGTGCTTTTATATGGTCATGGAACTCCTCGGTGACTTCTAATATCCTTATAATTTACAGTAGGGGATACATTATCCACTATATAATCGACTGACTGAGGAATTGTTTACATACATGATAGGAAGCTCAAAATCTTAAAATGTTTGCCACGCCCAATGACAAAGCCACGCCCACTGGCAAAGCCACGCCCACTCCAATGCGTAGGCGGCATTCTAAAGTTTGGCTCAGGCAGCAAAAACCCTAGAAGTGCCCCTGCCCATTATCAGCAGTGTGTAGGGGGGGCTTCTTCCCACCGGAGACTTCCGGGAGCCAATGTGATCTGTTGGCACACATGCTGTAGAAATCACGTGTGTATGGCAATCTTAAGCAGTAGAGCAAAAAAACAAAGTAAACACTGGGGAACTGTAAATTGGACATAATTAGTAATTAGTAAGATACAGTCAGGGTACAAGCAGACAGGGATGGGGGAAGTGAGAATGATTCAAACACATTCCTGAGTGTGGCTGTCAGGATTACCTGATTCCTTGGTGAAGTCCAGAGAAATTCCACAAGCACTGGGGCGCAGAATCTAAGTATGGCCAGGTCTTCTCCAGAGCCCCTGATGGTGGGGATTTTGCGCTGCTGAACCACACCAGGTTGCGGCCCCTAATACCTGCAAGTGATGAGCCTGAAGAGCCGAGACACAGCATCGAGAAACCCGAGTTGAGGCACAGGCATGAAGATTGGAGCGAGGCACAGGAACAAGGCCCAGAGCGAGGCACAGGAACAAGGACTGGGACAGGAACAAGGAACAGGAAAGATCAGAAAGCCGGTGTGGGAACAAACATCCAGCACCAGCTCCCACACTTCCTGGCTATTTGAATGTTGGCACCATGTCCATGTGCGGGCACGTCCATACGTGCGCATGCCCGTCTGTGCACTCCCATCTGTGCACGCCCACGCGTCGACAGGATTCTCCTGGCTGCCGTGGGACCCGGTGCAGGTAAGGAAAGTTCCCGACAGTGGCTAAATCAATGTCCTTATTAAGTGATAAATAAAAGGACCATTCAAAGTTCAAAGGTTTTCCTTTCCTGGGTGTTTTTGAAATGTCTTTTAAAGGACAACAATACCCCAAAAAACAACATCTCCCCAATTATATGTCCATACTTAAAGCAGCTTACTCACTTACTCTCATTTACAACCGTGCTGTACTCCCTTAGATATCACACAACAAAGATGAGTGCCAACAGCCCGCCTCCTAGACGGCCCAGGGCCATCGTTAACATATCACTTGTCATTGGCTGGTGGGAATGTCTGTTACAACCTCTCTCCTCCTCCTCTGCCAATCAAACAAACTTGAACTGTCCTGTTGCTAGAATACAGCCTACATAGTCAAGCTAATCAAGGGTGGGTGGAGGAGTGTTTTCTCGCATGCTAGCTCTAAGTGACAGTTAGAGGCAGACAGAATTGTTACACCCCCGTCATAGCATGGCTAATTGAAGGCAGAGAGGCTCGAAATCAGAAAAAAAATTTATAGGGAGGGCTGCACACCTTTACTCTTTTTAAAGCAATTTTTAAAAAAATGCATTGAGGCAATACAGTTATCCTTTAAGTATTAATATTGTGAGGTCCACATCAGAATAAAATGGCACACCAGTTGGACACCAATTCACATTTCCTAATCCTGTAAACTTTAATGATGTTCTGTACCCTGTGTTATTTAGTATTAGTTTGTTGTATCATTGCAGAGTTAACTATTGGGAATAATACCCTCCTCTCTGACAGGTAGACATGCACACCATTGCTTATATACTTTCTAGATATACTGGTTTAACTTCATAAATGGAACCAAGTTGTGCATCCAACTTTAGACAGACCACCAGGAAGAGACAACTTTCCATCATGTTCAATGGCAGTAACTATTTTAATCATTGAGGCGATGTGCACACAGATCTGGGATTTAGTTCAGTTCCTGTCACTTGTTATTAATTCCAGTTAAGCGCACATGTATCCACAGCAGGATCCTACTATAAGTAAAACTCTTGGGAGGGAATTACCTGGCACCGAGAGATTATTTAAGAGGAGCTCATCTGCAGCAGAGGAGCCTATTATTTCGAGGAGCCCATCTAAGGCAGAAGAACCCATTATTTAGAGGATTACATCTAATGCAGAGGAGCCCATATATTGCAGATAAGACCATTATTTAGAGGAGCCCATCTATGGTAGAGGACCCCACGATTTAGAGGAGCCCATCTAAGGCAGAAGAACCCATTATTTAGAGGATTGCATCTAATGCAGAGGAGCCCATATATTGCAGATAAGACCATTATTTAGAGGAGCCCATCTATGGTAGAGGATCCCATGATTTAGAGGAGCCCATCTAAGGCAGAAGAACCCATTATTTAGTGGATTACATCTAATGCAGAGGAGCCCATCTATTGTAGATAAGACCATTATTTAGAGGAGCCCATCTATGGTAGAGGATCCCATGATTTAGAGGTATCCATGTATGGCAGAGGCTGAAGACTGGTAATAATGATTCTACACACAGCATGCGGGCAGGTAAATCAGTTTATTTGCTAGAATGTAACACATCAATGTTAAGTCAAGTTTCTGCGATAATATATTTTTTTCCATTTTTATATTTTGTAGATGGAGCGTGATGCTTCTGATTGTCATTGACTCTTCATTAGGACAGAGACGTTTGAGATGGAGAATGTCACATATGTGAGCCCCAACCTTATATTGCTTGGGATTGTGGAGATTGAGAAATTCCGATACCTTTACTGTCTTCCTTGCCTTGTTGTTTACATGTTCATTATGTTTTTGAGTACTGTTATTGTGGTTGTAGTTTGGACTGAAGAAAGCCTTCATGAGCCAATGTATATCCTCATATGTTCTCTTGTTCTCAATGGAATATATGGGAGCTCGACTTTCTTCCCAAAACTAATAATTGACCTGTTTTCTTCATCTAAGACCATCTCTCGTGTTGGCTGCCTAGCCCAATCCTTCTGTGTCTTGACATTTGCATTTTTTGAAATATGTATTTTTACTGCAATGGCTTATGACAGATATTTGGCCGTGTACTTTCCATTGCAGTACATTATACTAATGACAAATGGAAAGGCCCTGAAATTCATCCTAGGATCCTTCATCTTCTCCTTCGTATCAGTCCTCATTGCCATCCTGCTTTCTGCAAGGCTCCCTCTTTGTAGATTCCACATCAAGAACATCTTTTGTGATAACGTGTCATATTTCATACTGTCTTGTGTTGATTCCTCCATCAATAATCTGTATGGTGCCATCGTATTCCTCTTTTTTTTATCATTTACCCTGACGGTAGTTGCCTATTCTTACCTGCGGATATTTATTATCTGCTTTAAGATCTCCAAACATGCCTGTGAGAAAGCTATCCACACCCTGGTTACCCATTTGCTAAATTTCTCTATTTTCCTGATTGGTGTCTTATTTATATTTATAAGGTACCGATTAGGAAACATAGACCTCCCCCTGGGTTTACAAATTCTGCTTTCTGCAACTTGTTTAGTAGTTCCTCCTCTGCTCAACCCCCTGATATATGGGATACGAATGAAGGTTTTACAACAGAAAGTCAAACATTTTCTGAAAAAAGTAAATATTTGGTCTAAGATGTGAAATCCCAAGTTGCTCATAGCAATTCACTTTCGGGCCGATGCAATGTCTTCCATGTCTTCCATTTTTAGTGCAAAACCCACCCGATGTGATATCGAGCCTATTTAATATGGCAGGGTGGGCAATTAAATTCCACAGGGGGCCAGATGAGAAACTTGGATTGTCATGAAGGGCCAGACCAATAGGTTCAATTATTATTATGGAGATTGCAAAAATAAGTTTTATAAATAAGATTTAATTAATTCTGGTTTATTGGAAAAAAAATTCATTAAAAGTTGCAATTTTTAATTTTAGAACGTGTGTAATATTTTTGATCTATTCCATCATATTCAATTAATCAGTTGATCAGGTCACCATTTTTGTTAATTAAATAAAATTAATAAAAATAAATTAGTTATCCAGCCTGCAGGTCTAGAATTGAGCCTGATACCCAGGTCTGCAATATGGGCTAAATTAAGTTTTGCATACGGGACCAATGTAGTAAAACAATGACGTCTTACCTGACTGGGATACCACGATGCTGTAAGTCTCACAAAGGAGATTAATGCATTATGGGATCACGGTCAGGTAAGAAGGAACTTTTTTTACTACATCGGCCAGTTTGTCTTCAAAATTCCATCTTTTCCTGTGGTTTACTGTAAAAAAAAATGTTGATTGTGTTGTTTAGAACTGTATTGGGTGAATTTTTGAAAAGCCACAACAGAAAAGGCTGAGATTGTCTCTCCCTTAAAGCCTCGTACACACGTTGGATAATTGTCGTACGACACAGGCGACAAATGAACAATCGCACAATATTCATACGAAAATATAGCATCAACGATCGTCAAAGACCAACAACCGTCGACTATTGTCGGCTTTTCTGACGATCAGCCTGGCGGATTTGTTCTGCCGATTATCGTATATTTGTACATGGTCGGCAGATTATCGTTAACGTTCTACGAAAAAATATATAAAAGGCGCATGTGCTGCTTTCGGAATTGCGCGAAGATACGAACGTTACTTTACGTACGAACGTCTATATCCGACGACTATCGTGGTGACTATTGTCGATTGTTTCTGTGTGTACAGATGTCGTTTCAATTATGAGGATTAATGATAATGTTGTTAAACGTTCGTCAGCTGCATCGTACGAAAATCATCCAACGTGTGTACTAGGCTTAAGAGAGGCAGACATTAGATAGATTAGACGCTTGTCTATAGACAAATGTCTAATCTATCTAATGTCTAAAGACTGCATTTTACAAGCAGCAGTTCTTAGGGCTAGACCACACTGCTGCGTTTTTTTTTCCAGATCATTAAAAATGCGTTGCAGTGTGGCCGTGCTCTTACTTTGAGATAATCCATTGATAATGACCCGTCTGTGTACATTTCTGCTTCTGAGAATCTTTTAGAGAATGTAATTCATCCCGTAAAAGTCTCAATCCCCCTATTCATTTTGCTATAATAAACTATGGGCTTAATAATGATCAATCTATGGTCCATAACAATCATTTTTCGACAGCTATAAACAGAATATAATCACTCACAGCATAAACCTTCTGTCTCACTTGGGAAGGTGCTTGAGATTTTTTTTTATGTGTTTTGCTTTTATATTGGAAGATACTGTATGTGGACTAATGTTTCAGTTGATTGTGTTTAAGATTGAGATAAGAGGTAGTGTGTACTGTAAGCACTATGTAAGGCTGGGTACACACGGCCGGACTATTTGTCCCGTCCGTTGGTCATGGCAAATTCGAGGCGGTATTTGCAAACGATCGATCACGCAGTCCCATAGGGAACGCATATTCGATCGGAATTTTCCGACGCGTCTGATCGTTCGTTCGTCCGGACGATCAAACGATCGGTGTCAGTCGCGGCTGGCCGCCCCACACCAGCTGATATTTTCGAAAGTGTCATGAATCGGTTGGTTGGCCGGAAATATAGGCTGGTGTGTACCCAGCCTTAGAGATCCGTTTCTCTGTTTGTCAGTAGGAAAAAATACTGCTCATTTTTAATCAATTTCTCAAGTGTTTTTGGCAAAACATTTCAAATTCTAAAAAATATCGCAGCTTTCTCCCATATGTATAAATACAAATATATGTTTACAGGGTAACCCTTTTGGAATAATAAATAACATCCGTGGTATAAAGGTGACACCTTCATTGGTAACTAAGATAATCATAACAAGCTGTCAGAACATTCTAGTTCCTATAAAGTGGTATAAAGGTGACACCTTCATTGGTAACTAAGATAACCATAACAAGCTGTCAGAACATTCTAGTTCCTATAAAGTGGTATAAAGGTGACACCTTCATTGGTAACTAAGATAATCATAACAAGCTGTCAGAACATTCTAGTTCCTATAAAGTGGTATAAGGTGACACCTTATTGGTAACTAAGATAACCATAACAAGCTGTCAGACATTCTAGTTCCTATAAAGTGGTATAAGGTGCACCTTCATTGGAACTAAGATAATCATACACAGCTGTCAGACATTCGTCCTATAAAGTGGTATAAAGGTGACCTTCAGGGTAACTAAGATATCATAACAAGCTGTCAGAACATTCTAGTTCCTATAAAGTGGTATAAAGGTGACACCTTCATTGGTAACTAAGATAACATAACAAGCTGTCAGAACATTCTAGTTCCTATAAATGTGGTATAAAGGTGAACCTTCATTGGTAACTAAAGATACACCGCGGTACCCTGAATCTAACTTCTTCACCTCTACCTTCAATCATAAAATCCACATATATCACATCCAACCCATCGCACCTCCCGCTGTACCTAATCCTTCAACTTCTTACTCACGTCCTCTTCTCCATATAAATCCAATATATCCTCTTCACCATCTGGCGAGATCTGTGATCATGAAGAATAAGAAGCTATACTCTGATCCTTACTCACATCCAAGTTCTCAAAATATCTTAGTTCTAGCTCCATAAAATCCACATATATCACATCCACCGTCTGCTACCTGAAACATCTAACTTCTTATACTTCCCCTTACATCATAAAATCCACAATAATATCACACACTCCACCCCCAGGCTGAAACCTGAAATCTAACTTCTTACTCACTTCTCCATAAAATCCAAAAATATACTCACATCCAACCTCATGTACCTGAGATCTACCTTCTTACTCACATACAATACACTTCTCCATAAAATATCTCAATATATTCAATACATCCCCCGGCTGTACCTGAATCTAACTCTTCACTTCTGACTTCTACTCACTTCATCAATAAAAATCCAAATAAATCACAATCACACCGGCTGTACCTGAATCTAACTCTTCTTACTCACATTCGCTCTCTCTCATAAATCCAAATATACACAAATCCACCGCTTTAAACCGAATCTAACTTCTTACTCGCTTTCATCCGCATAAACCCAATATACCCACATCCACTCTCCAACCGCTGTCAATCCTGAATCATAACTTCTTACAACTCACGATAGCATCATAAAAATCCAAATATATCACATCCACCCCGCTGTACCTGAATCGAACTTCTTACTCACTTCTCCATAAAATCGGCAATATCACATCCAACCAAAACCAGGCTGTACGCTGACATTCAACTAACTTCTAGCTCATGGCTCTTCCCTCCTCATAAAATACCAAATATATCACCCTCCCACGCACCTCTCGTACCTAATCTACATTCTTACTATCTTATCATAAAATCCAAATATATCACAGGAATCACCGGCGGTGGTAACCTGAAACTCTAACTTCTTACTACAACGGTTCTTCATAAAATCCAGAAATACATAGGGGTGATCACACAATCCACGCGTGCGCTGTACACTGAATCTAACTTCTTACGCACTTCATCAAATAACCAAATATATCACATCACCAAGCCGCTGTACTGAAATTCGACACTTCTTACGCTAGCGCTCACTTCTCCATAAAATCCAAATCTATCACAGCTCCCCCGCTGTACGCCTGAATCTAACTTCTTACTCACTTCCTCCATAAAATCCAAATATATCACAAGTCCACCAAACCGCTGTACTGAACTAACTTCCTTACTCCCTTCCTCATAAAATCCAAATATATCCCATCCATCCACCGCTGTACCTGTGACTACTTCCTTACTTCATCATAAAATCCCAAATATATCACATCCAACCGCCTTTGTGTACCTGAATCTAACTTCTTACTCACTTCATCATAAACCAAATATATCACATCCAAGCCGCTGTAACCTGAATCTAACTCTTACTCCACTGCAATCATAAAAATCCAAATATATCACATCCACCGCTGTACCTGAATCTACTTCTTACTCGCTCACTCATAAAACCCAAATTATCACATCCACAATCCAAACGCGCTGTCCTGAATCTAACTTCTTACTCACTTCATCTCAAAAAATTCCAAATATATCACATTCACACCGTCTGTACCTGAATCTACTTCTTACTAGCTGCACTTTCGTGCTGTTCTCTCTTCATAAAAACAATTAATTTGTCTGACATGAATCTATTTCCCATAACTCCATGCTGAAACTCGACTAATAAATGATCTCTGGGACAAAGTCAGGATTGATCCCGTAACAAAGTTTCCATACCACTGATGTTAGGCTTACAGGTCTAAGTACGTCGGAGGCCTACTCTGACAATGACTACATTTTTGAATATTGTATTACAATTGCGCTGTTTTCCAATCGCCCCAGAGCGGCACATCCCCCACGGCGGACCAAAGTGAAAGGTATGAAAGATCCGAAAACAGTGTCTAAGATAGATTTCTCTATATTGTAGACCGAGGATATTCCCACATTTATATACCCCTTCAATATTATTACAGTCCATGCTATAACAGGACTAGGATTCTCTATAGTGATACAGAGTGAATATTCCTCATTTATATACGCTTCATATTATTACAGGGCCGGGGGGGGTCCCACGCTATAACGGATTAGATATCTCTAATAGTGTATACAGAGTGAATATTTCGCTCCCATTTAATACGACGTCTTCATATTATTAATTCCCTGCTATAACACAGGACTAGGATTTCTCGTATAGTGCATACAGGTAGTGTAATACGTGGCCTCATTTATACCATGGTCATATATATTGACAGATCCCGTCATATATGGCACTAGATTCCTATATGTTAATACCGAGTGCAAATATTCCTCATTATACCTGCTATTATTACGTCCCCGCTATAAGGACAGGATTCCTAATAGTGTATACAGTAATGATTCCTCATTATACCCTTCATATTATTACGGCGATCCCCCGCCTAAATCAAGGACTAGGATTCTCTTAGAGTATACTAGGTGAATATCCCGCATTTATACCTGTCATTTATTACGATCCCCTTCTATAAAGGACCTCGATTCTCTATAGATAAGAGTATATCCTATTCTTATTTACGTCCGCTTGGACTAATATCCTCTATATGTTCAAGTGAATACCCTCATTATATACTCAATTATCCCTCGCTATAAGGACTAGGATTCTCTATAGTAAATACAGAGTGAATAATCCTCATTTATACCCTTCATATTATTACACAGTCCCTGCTATAAGGACTAGGATTCTCTATAGTGTATACGAGTGATATTCCTCATTTATACTTCCTTCATATTATTACATTTCCCGCTATAAGGACTAGGATTCTCTATTAGGTTACAGAGTGAATATTCCTCATTTATACCCTCTATATTATTACAGTCCCTGCTATAAGGACTAACGACTCTATAGTGAATACAGAGTGAATATCCCTCCATTTATACCCTTCATATTATTACGTCCCTGCTATAAGGACTAGAATTCTCTAATAGTGTATACAGAGTGAATATTCCTCATTTAAACCCTTCATATTATTACAGTCCCTGCTATAAGGACTAAGATTCTCTATAGTGTATACAGTGAATATTCCCCATTTATACCTTCATATTATTACAGTCCCGCTATAAGGACTAGGATTCTCTATAAGTGAATCAGAGTGAATATTCCTCATTTATACCCTTCATATTATTCAGTCCCTGCTATAAGGACTAGGATTCTCTATAGTGATACAGAGTGAATATTCCTCATTTATACCCTTCATATATTACAGTCCCCGCTATAAGGACTAGGATTCTCTATAAGTGTATACAGAGTGCTTTTTCCTCATTTATACCCTTCATATTATTACAGTCCCTGCTATAAAGGACTAGGATTCTCTATAGTGTATACAGAGTGAATATCCTGCATTTATATCCCTTCATATTATTACGTTCCCCGCTATACGCCTAGGATTCTTCTATAGTGAATACAGAGTGAATATTCCTCTTTTAACCCCTTCATATTTACAGTCCCCGCTATAAATAACGGATTCTCTATAGTGTATACAGAGTGAATATTCCTCCATTTATATACCTTCATATTATTACAGGTCCCCGCTATAAGGACTAGTATTCTCTATAGTGAATACAGAGTATATTCCCTCATTTATACCCTTATATTATTACAGTCGGCCCGCTATAAGTACTAGGATTCTCTATAGTAATACAATAGTGATATCCTCATTTATACCCTTCATATTATTACATCGTCCATTCAGAAGGACTAGGATTCTCTATAGTGTATCAGAGTGAATATTCCCTCATTTATAACCCTTCATATTATTACAGTCCCGCTATAAGGACTAGATTCTCTATATGTATACCAGAGTGAATATTCCTCATTTATACCCTTCATATTATTACAGTCCCTGCTATAAGGACTAGGATTCTCTATAGTGAATACAGTGAATATTCCCTCATTTATAACCCTTCATATTATTACGTCCCCTGCGATAAGGACTAGGATTCTTTAGTGTATACAGAGTGAATATCCTCTTTATACCCTTCGATATTATTACTGAGTCCCACGCTTAAGACTAGGATTCCTCTATAGTGTATACAGAGTGAATATCCTCATTTATACCCTTCATATTATTACGTCTCCCGCTATAGTACGTAGGATTCTCTATAGTGAATAAGAGTGAATATTCCTCATTTATATACCCTTCATATTATTACAGTCGCCCGCTATAAGGACTAGGATTCTATATGTATACAGCAGTGAATATTCCTCATTTATACCCTTCATATTATTACGTCCCCGCCTATAGGACTAGGATTCTCATAGTGAATCCAGAGTGAATATTCCTCATTTATACCCTTCATATATTACAGTCCCCGCTATAAGGCTAGGATTCTCTATAGTGATATACAGAGTGATATTCCTCATCATTTATACGCCTTCATATTATACAGTCCCTGCTATAAGGACTAGGATTTCTCTATAGTGTATACAGAGTGAATATTCCTCATTTATACCCTTCATATTATTACAGTCCCTGCTATCAGGACTAGGATTCTCTATAGTGATACAGAGTGAATATTCCTCATTTATACCCTTCATATTATTACAGTCCCCTGCTATAAGGACTGGATTCTCTATGTATACAGAGTGAATATCCTCATTTAATACCCTCTATATTTTACGTCCCCGCTATAGGATAGATTCTCTATAGTAATAAGAGTGAATATTCCTTCATTTATACCGCTCTATTTATACAGTCCCCCTGCTATAAAGGACTAGATTCTCTATATTGAATACAGGTGAATATTTCCTCATTTATCCGATCCTTCGTATTATTACGTCCGCGGCGTATAAGACTAGGATTACTCTATGTGATACACGAGTGAATATTCCTCATTTATAGTCCGCTTCTATTATTTACAGTCCCCGGCATAAGTGAACTAGGATTCTCCTATAAGTGCGAATACATGAGGGACTATTATTCCTCATTTATACCCTTCATTTATTAAGGGTCCCTGCTATAAGGACATAGGGATTCTCTATAGTGTATACAGAGTGAATATCCCTCATTTATAACCTTCATATTTACAGTCCCTGCTATAAGGACTAGATTTCTCTATAGTGTATACAGAGTGAATATCCTCATTTATACCCTTCATTTATTACAGTCCCCTGCTATAAAGGACTAGGATTCTCTATAGTGTAATACAGAGTGAATTTCCTCATTTTATACCCTTCATATTAATTAGTCCCTGCTATAAGGACTAGATTCTCTATAGTGTATAATGATGAATATTCCTCATTTATACCCTTCATATTATTACAGTTCCGCTGCCTATAAGGCACTAGGATTCTCTATAGAATACAGAGTGAATATTCCTCATTTATAACCCTTCAAATTTATTACAGTCCCCTCTACAGGACTAGGATTCCTCTGTAGTGAATACAGAGTGAATATATTCTCATTAGTACCCTTCATATTATGGCAGTCCCCCCTATAAGCTTGGATTCTCTATAGTAGTAATACAGTGTGAATATTCGCATCATTTATAATACGCCTTCATTATTAACAGTCCCTCCTCTAAAGGAATATGATTCGTCTATAGAAATATAGAGAAAAAAAATGGTCTGTAAGACTATTAGTCTTTTTCGGCAATCCTCTATAACCATCTCTGCCTATCATTTCAATGTGTCACACATTCTCCGTCCTAATCTTTTGAGCTATTATATATTAAAAATCATTTTGAGGTTGGAACAAATGCTTTCGTTCTGGGTCATCCATGTTTTTTTTTATTTTTAGCTAGTTTAATTGCTTTCTTGCACTCGTTATTACAGCTTTTGCACTTTTTGTAAGCCTGTTCCGTTCCTTCTGAGCCTGTTCCGTTCCTTCTGAGCCTGTTCCGTTCCTTCTGACTTCACAAGGTTTCAAACAGAAAGCCTTTAACCTATTTTTATTCTAACGCTTGTTTGTTTCTTAACGGCACTTCATAGAACAAAAACACCCCCTTTTTAAAAACAGGAAACAACACCCCTTTGTAAAGGAAATCGCTATGATAACATGCAATATGTGAGGATCCTAAATTAAAGGAGAACTAAACCCAATTTGTTGTATACTCGGCAGAATCTGAAAAACAACCGCCTAAACAAAACACCAAAAACTATACAATCGCCACTTAAGTAAACTCTGTTAAAGTAAATGTAAGCCTTTAAGCAACTGATGTAAGTATCTGTGTAGTAATGTGAAGTGTCAGCTCACCACCTCCGACCCAGTCACATGCTTCCTTGCTTTAATATCTGTCCTGTAACAAGGATTGGTTAGATATTATTAGAGGGTGTGACCAACTGTAAAGTTTTGTGCCATAGCTAAGGACTGGCATAGTGCAGAAACTATGGTCGTTGACCAACTGTCTGATTTAGAATCCTGAAAGTAAAGCACAAACAATGTTATTTTAGGTAAATTTCCCAGTGCCTGTTAATAATAAGAGATAGACACAGTATGGTTTTTATCAAGGTGCTCTGCCTTCTGGTTCAATGTTGTTCTGTGGCTTTAGTTGCCCTTTAAATACACTACAGTGCTCAGGAAATTTAAACCAATTTGCCTCCCCCTCATCCAATCAGGGAGGAAAGAAAAAAATGCCTTTCTTTTGTCTCTTACCAGCCCCCACCCTACAGGTAACAATGGAGTTGATAAAAAGCATTTAATTTAGAAACCCAGTGCCTTAAGTTTACTTAAACAATTCCCACCACCTTATTCAGAAGTAATCAGGGAAAAAAATGGGATTTTATTTACTTACTCAGACACAATAAATAGTGCTAGGTTAGTACATTCACTGCAAACCACAGTAAATAAACACTTTTATTTCTTAACGCACCCCTTAAAGATAGACAAATCCCTTTATAACAGAAAATCCCTTAAAAAGAAAATCGCCCAGAGTTTAGAAATCGATGGGAGGAGGAAAGTGCCAGATGATGCCACCCAAGCTACTGGAAGTAGGAAGTTTAAACATTATTCACACTATAATTTCTCACAGGCTGAAGCCAGAGATCCAGGGCTCATTTAAAAGGTAAGGCTGCATGCATTTATTTAACCCAAACTTTGTTACACAGTAACATAATAATGTAGGTTAAATAAAGAAAACTTTATACCCTACCTAGCAGTTCAGAGACAACAATTTCCCTATAAGGGGCAGGAAAAGATGGCGTACCGTGTTAGCCAGTCAAAATGTTTACAGGGAAACCCTTTTGAAATAAAAAAAATAACAAAAATGGTATAAAGGTGACACATTCATTGGTAACTAAGATAATCATAACAAGCTGTCAGAACATTCTAGTTCCTATAAAGTGGTATAAAGGTGACACCTTCATTGGTAACTAAGATAACCATAACAAGCTTGTCAGTCAACATTCTAGTGTTTCCCTATAAAGTGGATAAAGGTGACACCTCATTGGTAACAAATAAACCATAACAAGCTGTCAGAACATTCTAGTTCCTATAAAGTGGTATAAAGGTGACACCTTCATTGGTAACTAAGATAATCATAACAAGCTGTCAGTACATTCTAGTTCCTTATAAGTGGTATAAGGTGACACCTTCATTGGTAACTAAGATAACCATAACAAGCTGTCAGAACATTCTAGTTCCTATAAAGTGGTATAAAGGTGACACCTTTATGGTAACTAAGATAACATACAACTGTCAGAACATTCTAGTTCCTATAAAGTGGTATAAAGGTGACACCTTCATTGGTACTAAGATAACCATAACAAGCTGTCAGAACATTCTAGTTCCTATAAGTGGTATAAGGTGACACTCTTCATTGGTAACTAAGATAACATAAACAACTGTCAGAACATTCTAGTTCCTATAAAGTGGTATAAAGGTGACACCCTTCATTGGTAACTAAGATAATCATAACAAGCTGTCAGAACATTCTAGTTCCTATAAGTGGTATAAGGTGACACCTTCATTGGTAACTAAGATAACCATACAGACTGTCAGAACTTCTAGTTCCTATAAAGTGGTATAAAGGTGACACCTTCATTGGTAACTAAGTAATCATACAAGCTGTCAGAACATTCTATTTCCTATAAGTGGTATAAAGGTGACACCTTCATTGGTACTAAGATAATCATAACAAGCTGTCAGAACATTCTAGTTCCTATAAAGTGGTATAAAGGTGACCACCTTCATTGGTAACTAAGATAACCATAACAAGCTGTCAGACCATTCTGTTCCTATAAAGTGGTATAAAGGTGACACCTTCATTGGTAACTAAGATAATCATACAAGCTTCAGACATCTAGTTCCTATAAAGTGGTATAAGGTGACACCTTCATTGGTAACTAAGAAATCATAACAAGCGTGCAGAACATTCTAGTTCCTATAAAGTGGTATAAGGTGACACCTTCATTGGTAACTAAGTAATCATAACACTGTCAGAACATTCTAGTTCCTATAAAGTGGTATAAAGGTGACACCTTCATTGGTAACTAAGATAATCATAACAAGCTGTCAGAACATTCTAGTTCCTATAAAGTGGTATAAAGGTGACACCTTCATTGGTACTAAGATACTCATAAGCAAGCTGTCAGAACACTTCTAGTTCCTATAAGTGGTATAAAGGTGCACCTTCATTGGTAACTAAGATAACCATAACAAGCTGTCAGAACATTCTATTTCCTATAAAGTGGTATAAAGGTGACACCTTTCATTGGTAACTAAGATAATCATAACAAGCTGTCAGAACATTCTAGTTTCCTATAAAGTGGTGTATAAAGGTATACCTTCATTGGTAACTAAGATAATCATACAAGCTCCAGACATTCTAGTTCCTATAAAGTGGTATAAAGGTGACACCTTCATTGAACTAAGATAATCATACAAGCTGTCAGAACATTCTAGTTCCTATAAGTGGTATAAAGGTGACACCTTCATTGGTACTAAGATAATCATAACAAGCTGTCAGAACATTCTAGTTTCCTATAAAGTGGTATAAAGGTGACCTTCATTGGTAACTAAAGATAATCAATAACAAGCTGTCAGACATTCTGTTCCTATAAAGTGTGTATAAAGGTGACACCTTCATTGGTAACTAAGATACATACAAGCTGTCAGAACATTCTAGTTCCTATAAAGTGGTATAAGGTGACACCTTATTGGTAACTAAGATAACCATAACAAGCTGTCAGAACATTCTAGTTCCTATAAGTGGTATAAAGGTGACACCTTCTATTGGTAACTAGAGTAATCCTAACACAGCGTCAGAACATTCTAGTTCCTATAAAGTGGTATAAAGGTGACACCTTCATTGGTAACTAAGATAACATAACGGGTCAGTCAACATTCTAGTTCCTATAAAGTGGTATAAAGGGACACCTTCATTGTAACTAAGATAATCATAACAAGCTGTCCAACATTCTAGTTCCTATAAAGTGGTATAAGGTGACACCTTCATTGGTAACTAAGATAATCATAACAAGCTGTCAGAACATTCTAGTTCCTATAAAGTGGTATAAAGGTGACACCTTCATTGGTAACTAAGATAATCATAACAAGCTGTCAAACATTCTAGTTCCTATAAAGTGGTATAAAGGTGACACCTTCATTGGTAACTAAGATAACCTAACAAGCTGTCAGAACATTCTAGTTCCATAAAGTGGTATAAAGTGACACCTTCATTGGTACTAAGATAACATAACAAGCTGTCAGAACATTCTGTTCCTATAAAGTGGTATAATGACACCTTCATTGGTAACTAGATAATCATAACAAGCTGTCAGAACATTCTATTCCTATAAAGTGGTAAAAGGTGACACCTTCATTGGTAACTAAGATAATCATAACAAGCTGTCAGAACATTCTAGTTCCTATAAAGTGGTATAAAGGTGACACTTCATGGTAACTAAGATAATCATAACAAGCTGTCAGAACATTCTAGTTCCTATAAAGTGGTATAAGGTGAACCTTCATTGGTAACTAAATAACCATAACAAGCTGTCAGAACATTCTAGTTCCTATAAGTGGTATAAGGTGACACCTTCAGTAGTACACTAAGATACCATAACAAGCTGTCAGAACATTCTAGTTCCTATAAAGTGGTAATAAAGGTGACACCTTCATTGGTAACTAAGATCCATAACAAGCTGTCAGAACATTCTAGTTCCTATAAGTGGTATAAAGGTGACACCTTCATTGGTAACTAAGATAACATACAAGCTGTCAGAACATTCTAGTTCCTAAAGGTGTATAAAGGTGACACCTTCATGGATAAGAACTAATAATAACAAGCTGTCAAACATTCTAGTTCCTAATAAGTGGTAAAAGGTGCACCTTCATGGTAACTAAGATAATCATAACAAGCTGTCAGAACATTCTAGTTCCTATAAAGTGTATAAAGGTGACACCTTCTTGGTAACTAAGATAATCATAACAAGCTGTCAGAACATTCTAGTTCTATAAAGTGGTATAAAGTTGACACCTTATTGGTACTAAGATAATCATAACAAGCTGTCAGAACATTCAGTTCCTATAAAGTGGTATAAAGGTGAACCTTATTGGTACTAAGATAACCATACCAGCTGTCGAACATTCTAGTTCCTATAAAGTGTATAAAGGTGACACCTTCATTGGTAACTAAGATAATCCATAACAAGCTGTCAGAACATTCTAGTTCCTATAAAGTGGTATAAAGGTGACACCTTCATTGGTAACTAAGATAACCATAACAAGCTTGTCAGAACTTCTAGTTCCTATAAAGTGTATAAAGTACACCTTCTTGGTAACTAAATAACCATCAAGCTGTCAGAACATTCTAGTTCCTATAAAGTGGTATAAAGGTGACACTTCATTGGTAACTAAGATAACCATAGCAAGCTGTCAGAACATTCTAGTTCCTATAAATGGTATAAAGGTGACACCTTCATTGGTAACTAAGATAATCATACACTGTCAGAACATTCTAGTTCCTATAAAAGTGGTATAAAGGTACACCTTCTTGAACTAAGATAACCATAACAAGCTGTCAGAACATTCTAGTTCCTATAAAGTGGTATAAAGTGTGACCTTCATGGTACTAGATAACCATAACAACTGTCAGAACATTCTAGTTCCTATAAAGTGGTATAAAGGTGACACCTTCATTGGTAACTAAGATAACCATAACAGCTGTCAGAACATTCTATTTTCCATAAGTGGTATAAAGGTGAACCTTCATTGTAACTAAGATACCATAACAAGCTGTCAGAACATTCTAGTTCCTATAAAGTGGTTAGAATAAGGTGACACTTCATTGGTAACTAAGATAACAATAACAAGCTGTCAGAACATTCTAGTTCCTATAAAGTGGTATAAAGGTGACACCTTCATTGAACTAAGATAACCATAACAAGCTGTCAGAACATTCTAGTTCCTATAAAGTGGTATAAGGTGACACCTTCATTGGTAACTAAGATAACATAACAAGAGCTGTCAGAACATTCTAGTTCCTATAAAGTGGTATAAGGTAGACCTTCATTGGTAACTAAGATAATCATAACAAGCTGTCAGAACATTCTAGTTCCTATAAAGTGGTATAAAGGTGACACCTTCATTGGTAACTAAGATAACCATAAACACTGTCAGAACATTCTAGTTCCTATAAAGTGGTATAAAGGTACACCTTCATTGGTAACTAAGATAACATAACAAGCTGTCAGAACATCTAGTTCCTATAAGTGGTATAAAGGTGACACCTTCATTGGTAACTAAGATAACCATACAAGCTGTCAGAACATTCTAGTTCCTATAAAGTGGTATAAGGGAACCGTGTCACACTCTGGTAACTAGATAACCATAACAAGCTGTCAGAACATTCTAGTTTAAGTACATAGAAAAAGAGGGTGTATAAAACAGGGCACAAAAAAAAATTTAATCCCACAACATTACATGTTACTAGCACCTTCATTGTTAACTTAAGATAATCATAAACATAGCTGTTCGAGAGACTATATCACAGTTCCGATAAAAGTGTAATAACAGGTGACAACCAAGGTTCATTGTGGTAACTCAGATAATCATCAACACACAACTGTCAGAACTCTACGTTCCTATAAAGTGTATAAAGGTGGACACCATTTTTAGTTTTATTGATAACATTTAAGATAACCAGAACAATAACATCACGCTGCACGATGACATTACAGTCTCCTCAAAGTCGGGTGTATCACAGTCAGGTGACACCATTCATTTGGTAACTAAGATCATCATACAATCTGTCGCATATTTTGAAGCATCTAGTTCTCTATAAAGTGGACCTTCCAAAGGTGACACCTTCATTGGTAACTAAGATAATCATAACAAGCTGTCAGAACATTCTAGTTCCTATAAAGTGGTATAAAGGTGACACCTTCATTGGTAACTAAGATAACCATAACAAGCTGTCAGAACATTCTAGTTCCTATAAAGTGGTATAAAGGTGACACCTTCATTGGTAACTAAGATAATCATAACAAGCTGTCAGAACATTCTAGTTCTAGTATCAAGATGATTACAATGAAGCTGTGATGCTCTCTGATATGTATACAACATTAGGCTCATAGAAAAAAGGATTCCACCCTGATATTCCTTTTATCTGGTTATTTGATCTATGAGCCTAATGTTGTATATATATCAAAGAGACAGCTTCATTGTAATCATCTTGATAAAGGAACTAGAATGTTCTGACAGCTTGTTATGGTTATGGTTATGGTGATATATATACAACATTAGGCTCATAGATCAAATAACCAGATAAAA